>JABFEA020000046.1:2260616-2287430 GCA_019775915.2 Cyphomyrus plagiostoma
GCACCTTTGTTCCCTAACCATAATTTGTTCTTAAAAACTGTTTGTTGTTGTGTTTTCCCCCCCCCCCCCCCACACACACACACACACACACACACACACACACACACACACACACACACACACTCAATACGGCCATTCACCCCAAGTGCATCCCATCACACGGCCCCGCCTCTCCTGACCCACAGCCAGCCAGCTGCGCATGCATGCCTGATCTGTCTGCTACCTGCTATCTAATTTGATATGGACAAAGGTTACCAAAAGGCCAATCCCTAATTCACAAGAAAGCAAAACTGAAGACTTGCAATCTGATGAAACTACAAAAATTATGGCTTTTCTGCCTCTATGACCCCAGCACGTGCCAGATGCCGCCTCTGCATAGCACATTCTGAAAACTAAGCAAGTCGCTTTTTCTCTCATGCACACAAAGATTTCCTAGGACGCATGGGACAGGACATACGGAGGCATCTGAAACACTAACAACGGCACTGTGAGCGCTGCTGCCGTATGTGGAACGGGGGACAGGCAGGGCGAAGCAACCCCCAAAGCAACACAAGACCAGCAGCCCCAGGCTCCGGCCTGCATCCCCTACACCTATTTTTAGATGTTCTAGTAAAAACACCAGGAACAAGGTCAATGTGAGCAGAGGAAGTTTCTACGAAGTTCCTGTGAAGCGGTATAAGGAAGGTACTTGGAAACCACCAGCTGCTTGGAAATAAAACAACGCTCTAACATCAAAAGCAGCAGATCAGCCAATGTGCATTTGTGCATGCGACGGAAAGCCCATGCATGCCCTTCTAAAAAAACATATTCAGAAACAGTAACATGCCCAAGTCATGGCATGTTCATCCCATGCATTGTCCATATATTTTGCTTTCCCATATGCAAAAGCACAGACCCACCCTTATGTATGAGCTGCAGCCTCATGTCAGCAGTCATACTTCTGCGGTGTCGTTTCCGTTCAGCACGCCACACCAACGTCACGGATCATGGCCAGCAAGGAAAAAGGGGAAACATTCGTTCAGTGACGGAGCACGGACATCACCAACCTTCCCGTTTCAGAAAGAGCCCGCCTCGATGATTCAGATTCACGGAGCTCTTCAGGAGGGCTGGGACTCTGCTCTCTACTGAAGCCAGTGTCTACATTTACCCATGAGCCTCTTCACCTGACTAAACAAGAAATCCACACTGTACCACAAAAATCTGAACATGTCAGACTTTTGCACACATGCTATTCCAAATGCGGACACTGCCATTAAGGTCCAACATGTCTGATGTGCTGCTGCAGGGTAACATTGGGGTCATGCGGCCGCAGTTCATCTCCAAACAATCCCACGTGAGCAGGACTGAACGTTAGGTCTGCTGTGGCCATATGACCTAGAACTGAGATGAAGATCAGACCCTAGTCACATGGGTCCTCCAGTAGCACACTTGGGGGGAAGCTACCCGTGTCTATTCATCAGAATAATAGTGGACATGGAGCACATGCAGCGAGGCACGCCAGGAATGCGCCTGCCGGAAAGAATCCCGACTGCATGAAATCTGCAAGCCAAACCAGGGCGGCACGTCCACAGAGTGCTTTTCCATGGATCGGACGCCAAAAACTGCCACGTGCGTCATGACAACCCATGTGATCGGCATCACTGCCAAACATGCTCCTATTCTCACAGGGACACTCATTTGGGAAAGCAGATCATTGGAACTTTCCAGATCCCAAATGCCAGATGGGGGCTGTTTATGAACTCGAACTGGGGGACAGAGAGTTAAGAAAACATCAGTGATGTGGCAGACCGTTCCGAGAACAGGAAGTAGCATCATGTGCCAAGAGTTTATCTGGAAATCCCACTTCCTTCTGAGATTTGCTGCTTGTTGAAGGGCCTGACAGTTGAGCTGGGAGCTTACAAACACAGACGCTGCAGGATTTAACAGCACAGCACCTGGCGGGCAGCCCGGTCACCTGGTCAGGGTCAGCCTGACCAGACAGGGGGCTGCAGGGTACGTCCAGAACCAGGGCATGCACACAAAAGGTACTGGAAAATACTAGTGTTACAGGCAGGCCCAAAAAGGGATAAAATTAGCATTATAGAAAAATAAAAGTAACAGTAAACAGCTTTGAGGAAGCAGTGAGGAAGTATAAAAGATAATATAAACAGCCCTGGGGGGGTCCAAGCTGCTGCCAGACCCCCCAGAGGATGTGTGGCTCTGTTCCAGCACCTCCAGCCCAGTGCACAGACTGAGCTTGGTGCCCAGCACACCAGCACCCAGCAGCTAGGATCCAGGAGGAGGCCCGTGGAGAGGCTCCTTAGACATGTTTACATAACCGACATCCACAGACAGGAAGGCGGGAGTGTGGCCAGCCGCAGGGGCAACAAGATCTACCTCGACCTACTTCTGCAAGTGACATGGGCAGGGACAACTGGCCCCCCAGGTAAACAAAGGCAGCCTCCCCGGAGATGGCTGATATCGGGAGCAGGCCAATGGGTCAGTGGGCCAGTGGCGCAGTTACGTGATCCACAGGGGCAAAGAGCCACAGTTTACAAACTGCCACCCACTGCGTCAACAGGAAATATTCCAGGATATATTTGGGAGTATATATTTTCTGTCAAATCGAAAAAGGACTTAAAAGTTCACTTAAATACGAAAAAAATAATAATTTACAATAATTCCAAGTCCACACACACAGGGCTAGCACACATTCTCAGGTAAGGAGACATTCTGTTCAGGCTTCTTTCCCCACTGACACAGATTATCTTTAACATTGATTAATGTTTTACAAGCACTCAGAGTCATATGGCAGCTACATCCACCATGACTTGGTTCTCACTGGCGTGAAATTTCCTGGAAAAATCCCATGATTTCACCCTGACCCTCATCACTGGAGGACTTGCTTCCTCCCGCCCACCTCGACCACACTGACTGGCCTACCTCGTGAGGGGGGTGGTGATCGGTGCAGGATGACGCAAGGCAGAGTAACCAGCATGACGATCAGAAAGCAAGAGGGCCTTGCACGAGGGGAAAGTCCAAGCAGAACCCACCGGAATGACAAACAAAGCAGCCAGGACATGTGGGTGATACACAGAGATCCTGGTCCTGCTATTGTCTGACACACTTCACCAGGAAAGGTACCGCCTTCGTTTTTCAGGGTGTGCTGTAGTTTCTTATGAATTCCAAGGAAAATCTCCCGAGAATCCAGAGGGTCAGAGAAACCAGACCTGGGAATGTTCTCATCCTGTGACTGGCCTCCTTGCACCCACTCGAACCCATGGTGAACAGCACGTCAGTATTAATTAGACGGTACCGTGCAAAACCCCGCCCCACCTCCCAGCCACCTGGCCACCGGCACAGGCTGCGGCCTCCCCTCACCTGTCAGCAAACCTCAAACAGGTCGCTCCCCTTGGCTGGGAGAAAGGGGTAGCGTCAGCAGCAGGCCACCAGCTACCCACTTCCCAAAAATCACTCTGCTTGGTTTTACTTGTGGGAGGGCGGAGGGTGCTGAACACAAGCTCCATATTCACCCCCCACCCCCCAGTCCTTTTATTCAGGTACAGTGACAGGTTTCCAAGGACGACCACAAACGAACCGCAAGGAGTGATGGGAGTCTCAGATACAGGGTGGGGGGGTGCATACAGCAAGTGTGCCTGCCTCATGTCCAGACCAGGCGAACACGCTAGCGGTTTCCAGCGTCTGAGATGTGGCTGAGAAAAACCCCAAACAGTGTTGCGGAACATCAAAGGTGTGAGTGTGGCTGCCAGCCCGAGGCACATACGGCTCCAGATTCCTCAGTTGGGGGGGGGGGGCAGACAGCAAGTCGCACACTAATTCGTGGTAACCGAGGGGCCTTATAAACGCACGGGTGGCAGGATGGCAAAGCATTGCGGGGGGGGCAGCCCAGGCCACCTGGAAGGGCGCCCATTTACACAGAGAGCGTCTGGGAGTCAGCAGCAGGGTGGGGTGGGGGGGGTTTAGGCATACACCACTGGCAGCTCTAGGGCGCCAGCAGGGCAAAGTCTGCCAGCGTGAACCTGAGGTCAGGCCATTGGGCAATGAGGAGAACTGGAGAGCGCACGTTTCCTGCCATCTGTGCAGAATGACAAGGGGGGTCGGGGGGGCACACCTGTCAGGCAGGAGAAAGAGTCTTTGAAAGAAATCTGTGAGGCTTAGGTTGTGATTAGTGAGCGGACAGGGGGCCAAAACGATGCAGTTTATTACAGAGGAGAGGTGGACCAGGTCCCCTGTGCTTCTCTCTCTCTCTCGCCGGTAATGGGAGCAGAGCCTCTGGCACCAAATAGGAAGTTCATGGTGGGTGTGGCCAGGACAGTGTGCGCTACACAGGAAGGGAACATGTTGAGACTTGTACTGTGCTCCAGAGAGGTCAGCCTGCTTAAAAGTACAGTCTGCACAGCAGCTCTGCAGGAGCGCCACCTAGTGACCAGAAAAGCAACAGCACAAGGTGCAGAGTCATCAGAGACATTACTGTACTGAGCAAATGTCCCACATTTAACATCCCACTGGTCCATTTTACAACCAGTTTTGTAAACGGAAGCTCATCAGATAATGAAGTGACCTTGAGGAATAACTCTCTAAACGATCAGACTTTATCTTGAATGATATATTATCTTTTTAAGATGACTGATTCATAGAGAAACTTTTAACTTTTAACAGAAAAAGAGCATTCATTATTATACAACCATTTCACTTAAATATTTTACCAATGTAAATGTGAAAACTAATATATTAACATCGCATTAAGGCAGCAGGTATTTACAGACTTCTTTTCTTCTTAAATAATCTACAAACCATTTAAACAATGAAGAACAGAAGAGGAATGCTCGATGGTATTGCAATGGAAGTCTAGCAATCTACCGATGACATCATAGAGAGATATGTATCCAGTGACATCGGGGTGGTTGAGTGCTCAGTGATGTCACTAGCGCATAATCTTCCAGAGGGCCCACATGCACATGGACAGCATGCCGGCATGCTCGGCCCAGTCACCCAGTTGCCAGGCAGGAAAGACACCAGCCTGTTGGCCCAGTGACCAATGTCAACTTTCATCTCTCAGCAAATGCATCAAGGAGTGATTTAGTATGCAGTTTGCCATATAGGTCAGCCGGGTTTAAGATGCACGCTTGCAGCATAAAATGTGACGCATCCCAGCAATGGGAGAAGTTGCATGGGTGCATTGTACTCCCACCCCTGGCATCATAACTCTAACCCCACCCTACCCCCCCTCCCCCAAGCCTAACATAACAGTTTCTCACCCACACATTCACACAGGCAAACCGGTGAGGTCTTCCTCCCTGCTCTGATAAAGATTCCGATATATTTTCCTCAAAGGCAGTAAATTAATAAACTGCGTGAGAGTAGATTGTGTTTAATCAACGCTGCACTGGCATAGTCCTCCAGATAAGCCCACAAAATCCACAAAATGGCCAGGCTTTACAGCACCATAACCTTCAGATGAGATGGTGAACCATATCTGTATGATATTAGCACAAAATCCAACTCCCCAGTGCTCCAAGGGGAAGGAAAAAGAGAGAGAGAGAGAGAGGGGGGGGGGGACCTCTGACAGCACGTGGCACCACGCAGTCAGTGTGTATGATGGAGGCAGTTACAATGACAGGAAACACAAAGGACAGCAGTCTGACAAGTGCATACGCTGTCTGAGACCATGTGAGCTGGTGGTGTGCTCTGTTGCCCTCTGCAGGACACAATTGGTATTGTCACAAATATAGAGCTGCAAAACTGCGAACAGGAATTAGACCAGTCTCCTATACTTATACAGCACACACAAAGCAAACATTCTGATAATCCCATCTCTGATCTAGTACAAATCTGCTTAATTTATTAAATTTATAATAATATCGATTAACTGAAATCTTTGTGGTCAGAGTTTTGTACATTCTGGCAAATTTGTTGTTACCATGGTCAGGTTGATACCATCACCTTAGTGAAAACTTAAACCACTTCCACAGGACACCGTTAGCCTTTTCTCACCAGGGCCGGTGCATACCCGAAGCGTAAATTTCGGCTCGGTCATTGAATTCATACCAAAAACACAGCGGTGCCGAGCCGATATATCCAGGCCGGAGCTCATTTTTCTGGCCCCAGAAGACTGCTGCGAGTTGGTAGCGCGTGACGTCAGGAGGCTGATTCCTATGATTACTCGCAGAATGTCCACATTCGGTATTCTCTATTTATAATTACAACAGACTATGTGGTAGAATACGTGATTCTTAAGCCTCACAAAGTTTGTAGTTGCTGCATATGACAAGCTTAGTAAAGTCCGAAAGTCACTATGAACATGTCCATGTACCTTAACTACACAAATGCATTTTAATGTCACTTAGGGCTGCCGCCATTAGTCGACGTAGTCCATAACAGCGTCGACGTCAATATTTGAAATCGACGCATCAGTTTAAAAATTATTTTAATGAAATTACCTTTATGGTTTCTAAAATGCTTTAGTTCATTATACAAATGTTTTTCTTCAATATCTCTACGTACTTATGGGAGTAGTTCAAAAGATCACAAAACAAAAAGCTGGTCTGTACATCTTGCAAAGTTCGATGGCACGCCACAGCAACACTAGCGTTATATATTACCACTTGAAGAGAAAACACGTAAGCACTATTCTGATGGACCGCCAGAGTAGGCAAAATCACTGTAAGCGCTGTCTATTCTGTTTATTAAATTTTACGTTATTACGGAGAGCATAATATTTTATGACTAAAGTATTACTAGACTAAATAACGTCCATATAGTGCCGATAAGCCAGCGTCCGTTATCTGAAGCGTTGCAATGACATGCAGTTTAATTTAAATCAACTTAAATAATAATAAAACACACGTTTATATTCATATAAATATTTAACAAGACGTGCAAGACTAGATGTTATCAAACTGTAAGTCTTTTTACTCACAGGACATTACTATCTGCTGCGAGTAGAGACTAGGAATTAACATAACCCAAATATACACAACGGAAACTTTATAAATACTCCAGCTGGTATAATGCACAAAATATCAGCCACTAAAGGCGACATCCCACAATCACCACAAACAATTTAGGCTAACTGCATAGGTACTTGCATTTTCTTGAGTTTTAAAATTAATGTAATTTTTAAAAGACTGCCAAAATGTTTGGCCAGCAGGGGGAAGCAGACGACCAGGTCTACAACAGGGAGCGTAAACAGAAAGCAAGGCCAAGCCCAACCCTCTGTGAAAGGCAGATCATGTTTGAAGCGCCTTCCACTGGTGGAAATATACTGAGCATTGCACAGAGATCAAAGAAAGAACGCTTGTCACTTTTAAACAAAATTCTTCAGCAATTTTAATCATTACCCTCCAAACTTCAACCGAACTAGTCAGTCGAGGAAGCAAAGCATGTCACCATGTGACCATGGTGAAGACACCCGTCTGTCATGTTCCATCCACGCCCGCTGGGTCCGGCCAGTGAGTGTAGCAAGAGCTAAAACCAAGGTTATCTCACAGCAAGTAAACATTTACCCAGCAAACCAGAACCTGACCCATTTGCAGCCCGAACAGCCCATCCGCCAACTGGGGGGGGGGGGGGCACCTGTGGAGCAGATCCATCTGCACCTTTCAGCTCGAGAGCATCAGTTAGGAATCTAACACAAGTTCAGAGCCTGTCACGACAGTAACATCCAAGAGTCACCGAGACTATGCCCCCATCTGAGTGGACACCACAGGGAAAGGGCCTCTCTCACACCAAAGTCCATGAACTTAAGAGCTCACAGATGATTCAAGCCAATATTTCCAGGAAATTCTCCACATAAGAAGGATGTATATGTAAAGCGACCCACTACAGGCGGTGTAGCGGAGGGGGCATGACAGACACCCACTGGGGCAGAACCGAACACCAAAATCACAGTCATCTTACAGCGACACATAGCAGTTAGGTACCTAAGAGGTCACGCCCTCTGGCATTTTTAGATGTAGAGGACGCGTTGCTCCCCGTAAACACATCTATGGCCTAACCAGACGTCTGAGCCTCCACCCAAATTCCCTTCAGAGGGTCGAGTTGAGCTGAACGGACGTGGAGACCCCCGGTCGTCATGCCACAGGGGTTCAAGATCTCCACTTCACAAGCCAGAACTTGTTCCTATATAGTAATTCTTCTTAAAAGACGTCAGGGTTTTACACGTTGAGGTCAGTACTGTGCCATCCCCGTAGGGTGAATGTGAAATGATGTGCAGTCACCAACAGTGGTCAGATGGGTCACCAGGCAACAGGCTGCACATCAGATGCAGATCCGTGAGAAAAAAAGTGATGGACAGACACAAATACAATATTTATATGTATGTCAATCCAACAGTGAGACAAAGACTGTCCAGATGAAATGGGCTGGACCAAACAGGGCCACACAGCTAAGAAGTAAACCTTCCTTTATTTTCCCGTGTTCACTCAAGCAGCTCGCTCTCTACACACAACCTCGAGCTGCTGAGCTCCTTCCTCATTAATATTTCAAACATGAAGCCAGCAGCATTCAAAACGAGACACACGGCCTGCCACGGGACACTCAGGGAACACGTTACAGCCATAGAGCGCCATCCGCCCCTAACACCCACCCTAACACTTTGCAAGACCCAGTTTTACGGTCTCAGAGACGTGCTTCCAGTGGAATAAAACAAGCCACAGACTGGTAACATTTTAAAAGTCTGCCTTTAGTTACATGTCTGGCCAGGAGGGCACTGTGACCCCGCAGACAAATCCCAGCCTTCCGATGTATCCAAGGGCTTCACCATTTCCCAAACAGCCGCGCTCCATCCGACTCCGATTAATCACGCCGACAGCCTGAGCTCGCGGCCTAGACAATGCAGTTATCACGTGACTGATTATATAAACTTGCAACAAAAGGAGGACATTGTTAGCCTCTTCAGAGCACGTTGTGCTTGCGCCCATGCCGACATTTCCCAGAAAAGCAAAAACAAAAGCAGAAATGTCTTGTTACCTACTGTTTCCAGCCGTTGCTAAGCAACGTCTGTCTCCCCTCACCATTCTGTTTGCTATGGCCTACTCTACCCTCCACTCAAATCATGTGCAGGATACAGTCCGCTGCCATGGCCCGACACAAAATCTGACCTCACATGCAAATACACAAGCTGGTATCCCAAGCCTCACTATTGTCACCCCGCTGACCCAGTCGTGCTCCTTGCTAGGATGGTCCGCTCAGTGCCAGAATGGAACCAACTTCTGTCGCCATCGCCTGGCACACATGGTCGCTGCGGCAGTCCAGACCCAATTCCATCTGGACGTCACTCTGTTGCACCTTCATTCCACTTTCCCTCGGCTCCTGTCAATCGATCTTGAGGTTTACCAGTGACCAGAGTAAACCGTTGTCTCAGTCTCTGCTGATGTACCCAAATGGCCTAGAAAGACAGACTTATATTCAAGGGCCTGTAAGCTGACTCCTTCAATTTCACATTTGCATTCAAATTCAAGTCAGAAAACAATATGAGACTCCATGTTACACTTTGTGCAACATGTAGGTATCTCTCACTGTTCAAAAATTAGAGTAGAGGGGCAAAACTCCTATCAGGCACTCTCCTATACAGTCCCCCCAGGGGTCAGCATCACATAGCAATCAGTGGGTTTAATAAAAACACATGTCCTTTCTGCAGGATATACCCAATCCAGAATGCTACTAAAACCTCCTGCCACATGGGGGCGATGTCTGTTTCAGCACTTGTTTGTTTGTTTATTTGTAGGGAAACCTAACAGTCGATGCATGGAGCTGCATGCCAAACTGGCAGGAACATCACTTCCTCAACATTACTCTGCAAATCGGGGCAGGAACAGGCAGAAAAAGTCAGGCCAGCACAAGACCTGACTGCTCTACTTCAGCTTTATATAATAAAAGCCTATGTTGGCACCTACATCTGTAAGTACCACGATGTCTTTTACTTTTGCGAGCCTTCGCCACAGCTGAGGGAGCCCTGAGACTCCTGGTGCTCCGGTTAATTAGTGACCGCGGCACAGAGCCAAACTCGTCACGGACCTCAGGGGACAGGTAGCAATCTCTGCAGTATACGGACCTCGCCCGGCTCTGGGACTGCCCACTGGGAGTAGTTCAGGTACAACAACTCTTAATTACCGCCCCAGGCGAACTGCGAGTCTTCTAGATGGTTCGCAGGTCAGGGCTTGTACACCGGTGCTGAAAAACCATCTCTCGGTCCATCTGTGTTAGAGATGCATTTGGGCACCCAGCTGGGAATGGTACAGCAAGGTGGATCTATAAATAGCTTCGCACCAGGGCAATGACCAGCCGGCACCCCCTGTGGGCTGGACAGGGCTCATCCAGCCCTCAGCAGACATCACAAGCTAAGTAAAGGGGACAGCACGTGAAAGTTGGAGCCAGAGCAGAGCCGTACCAGCAGCTTCCCAGGGCAGTGGCCTTTCAGGTCAGAGCTGGCACGATCAGGTAAAGCCAAGACCACCAGAGCCATGGGGACACAACCGCCAGACTATGACCTGTCCCCCCCGAGGAGTTGCTCAGTTTAATACGATTAGGAGGAACAGAATGTAATTACCGCTGGATTCTCTAAAAGCCCCCACGCACGGAAAGGTGTGCAGGATGCTCAAACCAGCCGGCACCTAACAGAGGTTTATGGAGGCGTGGTGGATATCTGCATCACCATAATAGCACATGAAGAACAGAACAGGACCCTAATAAGATTCAGCATGAGTTTGTGAACACGGGTTTTTCCACAGAAGCTCATCACCGCCCCATCCTGTTGCAGCAAGCAACAAGTTTCCACAGGGACACCAAAAGTCAACACTTTGTGGAGATTTATGTAAAGATTTCTACCCCCCCATGCCTGTACCAAACAGCCCGGCACCATGGTAACCACAGCTGTCCATCTTTGCAGAGTCAAGTCCGACTTTATCCGGAAAGAGCTGACCACACCAGTCAGTAAAACCAGGTGAAATGGTGACCAAGGAACGGCTCTTCAAACCAGAAGGAAAACTTCGTCTATGTACTAAGACACAGGTAGCATAGATAAAGACTCACAATCGGATTTAAACGTTAGAACTTACCGCAAATCCCACACCACATATAACTGACTAGGCTCATTTCATTGAGCTCCTTTTATTTACCAGAAAAGGTTCTTGGCTCCAGAAACCAAACTGTGCTCTATTTCAGTGCCCCAAGAAGTAACATTTATCAGTTTCCCTGATCTCTGCTTCACCAGCCCCCCCAATACTGTTTGCTTGCACTCAATTAACAAATTAAAGTTTAACAACGCCCACCCCCACACACGTTCCCTATTCCATCAGCTCGCCATTTCCCACGGGCCCACACGGGTACCGAGTTACGGTGAGACCCAAACTCAGAAAGGCATGACGCCACCAAATCCAGACTGTGAGAAATGCACATTTTATTGCGTTTGAAAAAGCACCATAAATATATCCCAAACTTCCCCTTTAAAGAGGGAAAAGCCGCACATTTCTGACGACAGGAGACCAGCAGGGTGCATAAAGACCACAAATTCACCCCCAGCCTCTGTGTACCACCAGACAGAACAGGAGACCCTGCAGCGGGCAACACTCTTACCCACGATTCCACTTATTCTATTTGGTCTCCATGGTGACGGTGTCTGACGTAAAAGCCAGCGATGCCCCCCTCCCCCCAGAGAAGCAGCTTGTCTACTGTGTGTTACTCTTTACCAGCTGTATTTTATTTTCAGGGAGGGGTGGCTGAGCTCTGCTCACTGAGGGAGGGGGCTGAGGTTCCCCCTACAGGAGCCCTGAGACCTTTGACAATGACATCGTACCAGAGCAGCTGCCTGGCACCCATACTACCGGTGTCATTTTAAAAGGTGGGTGTGACCAGCAAGCACACCCAAATCCACAGGTGTGTGACTCTCAGACGGGGGGGGCTGTAGCCGCGGTTACTGTCAATCGATGCTCGGCTCGGCCCAATGGGAAGTTAAGGAGACTGTAACTGACAGCATGAGATATTCGATTCAAAAAGTTGAAGAACGACACCCCGTCTTCATTCCTCATCTTAAAAATGACAAATCTGAGCAAAGCCCAAGGTGGCAGATGGCAGGTGAAGGCCCTAGAGCCCTGCAGATAATTTATCACATCTGGTTTCCGGAGCCGTGTGTTTCAGAAAACCCAGAAGGTGACTCTACAGATGACAGAGAAACAGAGGCGATTTGAGAAGCGATTTCTTTAGGTGGCATCACTGACATGGCTTCCTGTCAGGTGAGAGGAGAAGCACCGCATCACTTCCTGTGTTGTCAGGTGCATCGCAATCACTGTGCCATCACATAAAAACATAAACAAACTATCCAGGAGTCTTTCCTGCTTTACTGACCACACTTTACTGACCCAAGAGCTGGAGCATGACATTGAGATACTGAGTCACTCAGACAGATTATTAATGAAAGAGTGAATTAAAAGGGGAATTCCTCCTGTTCCGCGGCCGTAACAACTTGATCGATCTGCGGATGGGTGTGCGTCTTCACCCCGCCGGTCAATACACTTACATTGGTCCTCCACTCCAGCACCACAGAGAGAGGGGCTGTTGGGTTCAGCTCCGCTGTCCATGTTTACATGAAATAGAGAGAGAGATCGCAATCACGCCACATGACTGTCCCTGGGGCCACAGACTGATAAACTGCAGTCTGAGTTACATTTCTAGTCATCCTAGTACAGAGGATGAAATTTCAGGTCCAGAAAGCAAAAATCCAGACCAAGATTCTGTGTAAACCAGTAAAGCAGTCTGCGACTATGACTGCTTATACTCATTTAGTTGGCTGACACAAAATCTTGGTCTGGATTTTTATTTTCTGGACCTGAAATTTACACCTGCATCCCAGTGCCATTCGCAGCAGTAAACGATGGGCTGGGAGACACCAGCAAAGACGTAACGCGTCCCATGATTTTCAGAGACTCATATCGCCACAACCTGCACTTATGCAGGCTGACCACATTTACGGCAGACGGCCACCGGGGCAAGACCAACCACACATCCAGGATGCCCCCCCCTGACGCCAAATTTCCATTCCGCTCCTCCCTACCCAACTTGACAAGCTGGGCACCAGGATCTGGTCAATGACAGGTTAACAGCGAAAGGGAACGCCAATCCCTCGCTGCAAGGGGACTGGCTGCTGACAGGCTGGTTCTGGAGCTCCATTCCGCTTCAGAGCCCACCCTTGCAAGGGGCACCGGCAAGGTACCAGAAAATGTGCAGGGTACACAGACCGGGATTAAGTTACTCTGCAGAAAAGGACACACAGGTGCTATTATTTCATTTGGAAGCCTCATTAGGCAGCCATCCTGTAGTGGAAATTCCTGATAACAGCAGCACATTCTCCCTGGATCCTAATACTGGCATCAGGATCCCAGCACGCAGCAATGTAAACACCTCCCTGAAAGACAATACTGCCCTGGGTCTGTCCCGTTTCACGATCTGCTCCCATGCACCAACCTGAACGAGCCACGGAAATCATTTCCCGCCAAATTTAAAGAGGACGTCCAAGGTGGTCCATCTAATACAGAGATTTTGTCAAATAAATAAATAAATTAATAGAAACCTTGAATCACCAGCCCAAATAAGCAGCATTTTTTACATCTCACTGCTCAGTTATGAGTAACCGTTTTAAGGAGGTGACACCAGAAAAACGAGTGATGACTAATGAATACAATCTGAATAATTATAGTCACCGTCTAAAAACAGCAAGCTGGTTCATCCTCATTGTGCCTGTGCGCGCCTGGGAAAATGTCACCTGTCATTCAACAATTGCAATCAGCCACCAGAAATGTCACCGGCTGCAACATGTCTTAAGGGAGAATCAGGGACAATAACGTGGTCAAATGTGAATCGTCAATGTTCCCAGTGGTTCTTCCCTCTCAGATTCTGCAGGCATGCCTCAGTGGGCATTCATTAATTCATCTGGTAGCATGGTGCGAAGCCTCGACATCCAGGCACGTGAACCCCAGTCCTCCCTCAGTCTCGCTTTGTGAAGCTGCCCGACATTCTAGTCTCCTGACAGGATCTGGCCAATGGGTCGCTGCTGAGTTACTGGGCCAGACTGCCGTCACTTTAAGTCATGCACATGTCGGCCCCAGCAACCAAGCGCATGGGCGAGAAAAGAGGAGGAGATGCTGATGGGTTTCTGTGGACACTGTGTAAGAAATAGGGTGTCGCCAGGCTGAGCTGCATGTGACCTCTCACAATATTCACCATTCACTGCTTTATAAATATCACAGCATTTCATCTGAATCAACTGTAACATCTAATAACTTATTCACACTGGGAAGTCCACCATCGATGGTACAACTGTCGTTCCCAGGGAGGATTCAAGCTTCAGCAGCCCAGCTCATCAATTAGCAGACTCGTCTCCACCTCAGCTAACTCACAGTGCCTCTTAATCAGTAACAGTGTCTGGCCAGAAGCAGCTTTTGGACCTCAGGGCTTGTCCTCTCAACCCTTGGAGTACCTTTACTTATTTTTTTGTGTTAAATAAATAAAAAAGATGAAGCAGTTTCCCAGTTTTAATTCATAGTGGCAGGAGTGATAGCCTCAAAGACACTTAACTCGCTGTACTGTGGTAAAACACTGCGGGATCAGCAAGACTCGAAAGGGACGTGGGTATGAGCCTAGGCCCTGCTCTTGCTCACCCAGCTCAGCCACATTACTGCCATTTTTCACATTCGTCTTCAGAGTCACGACATCAGTGTCACTGGGAAGCAGACACGGCAGGGTGATGTGGCCCCCGGGTCGAGTGCCTGGAGGCCCCTGACTAAACAGCAAGCAAAAGACTTAACTCTTCTCCTCTTATACAGTAATTCACTTTCTGCTCAGCAGCTCCCCACATTACGAGTTCCGCCACCTTAGTAGCAGGTCTGTTTACAGCAAATATGTTACCCTCAGAAGGTCACATCAGAGCCCTGGGGGGCACTCACCGAACAGGACCCATGGCGACCCCTTTACACACACCTCCTCCAGACACACGAGCAAACTGCAAGGACCCCAACAGCAGGAGTCTGCATGTGTTTACATTCTCCAACAAAAAGCAAATGCCCGTCCAATCAAACCAAATTCCCCTCTCACAGGTCTGAATAAAAATAAAAATTATCACTGTCTGAATACTTTTCAGGAAATTGGACCCAATACATAAATCCAGTGAGCGATCTAGACAGGAACGCAGCACCAAACCCTTCCACCAATAGGGAAGTGTCTGAGGATTCTGGGAAATCACACATACAGGCACAGCGTCCCCCAGCTTTTGCAACATATTTTAGTGTGATTATAAATACAGAAATGAGTTTTCCAATGAAATCAAGGTGGGGGGAGGCAGTGACTGTTTCGTTTAACAGCCCGGGCTCAAGAATGTCAAACGGCTAAACGCCCTATGGCACAATCTTATGGAGCAGGTTCTGACAGAGGCACTTGATGATGCATGAGCCAGTGGGCCACGACGTGATGGGTAGCCACAGAGAGAGTGGATGTGGCACTCCTGAAGCAGACAACGTAAAAAGCGTCACTTCTTGTAAGCAGAGAGGCAGCAGAAAGCTCAGCCAAGCCGCAAAGGGTAAATCTACATTCCGGCCTCACTCACGCATACCCCCCGCACCCCCCAGCTCCACACAGTGTCACTCCTCGCTGCCAAAGCCCCCATCCCCCCACAGCTAAGACAGTGCCATCCTTTCACACGGGCTGTGGCCGCTCCGTCAACAGGCCTCCCATTTCTCCTCTTACAGCGGGAGGCCAAAGGAGACTGGGTGTAAAACACAACAGGCCAATGCAGGCAGGTGGAGCCGCGTTTGTGGAAGACTCCCCACCGTCGAGGCTGGTCAAATGCTGCGTTTACCGAAGTCCAGAACCCTCTAAAAATACACCTTCTGCTTATTCTCTGGGACTCTGTTCAAACAGAGAGAGAGAGAGAGCGAGCGAGCGAGAGAGAGAGAGAGAGAGAGAGGAAACAGAAAACAACCTCTTTGATTTACAGCTCCATGGAAGTGACTGTGGTCAAAGGTCAGCTACGTTCCAGAGCTGGGCAGCTCACGCCCCCTCAGCGTGGCAGCCCTACACACAGGAATTCTCCAGAAACATTTTGGAATTCCTAGAAATGGATGGAACATACAGCTGATCAGGAAAATGAATACATATGCTCTGTCTGTCAATCCTACAGGACTTCCTAATGAGCACTGTGCCCACAGACATGATCCCAGCACACGTCAGTAAATCCCAATTTCATAAGCTCCATTGCACAACCCCACCTTGCTCAGGAGGGCACGCCGGGGGCCAGGTGGATGGGTCCGCGTGTGTCCAGCCAGCCGGCCCCCCAAACGCTCTTTCCGGGTGCCAAATCAATCCTAGAATCTTCACTGGCACCCCGGAAGGAACAAAGAGCTGTTGTTTGTGGAGGCGGAGCCCAGGTCACATGCAGGACTCTAAACGGGTTTGTTGCCTCCCACTTGCAGTCCAGCGATAGCTGAGAGCTTTACAGAGACACTGTAAGCACCAGATTTGCGGCATGGTTTTCCTGCGCAGGTAATCCAGCAGTGTGCAATCCCCCCCATATTCTGGGACAGTTTTTATAACACAGTGTTCATCTGCTGCTTAGTAATATACAAGGAGAGAGGGAAAGGAGGAGAGAGACACAGACAGAGAGAGAGAGAGAGAGAGAGAGAAAGAAAGAAAGAATACACACAGGGAATAGTGTGTAGCTGAATACATACATTTTAAAGCCCAGGAATGCCTAAAAACATCCTAAAGGCTGGATGTAAAATGACCTCTTCATGTGACCCTATCAGGCTGTCCACATGCAACTGACAGAAAATGCTGAAACTGGAAGGGTCCATGGCAGAGCAAGGAAAAGGGAAGACACGCCCTTGTATTTTACAGGCATATGTAACTGTAAAATGTCAATTCCACTTTCACGGTGCCTAATATTTAATTCTGCACCTTGAATAAGAGCAAATCTTAGGCGCGGTAAGGTATAGAAGCAGAAGTCCGTCTTCACACAGCGAACAAGGTCCGCGGAAAACTGCGCCGACAGAACCAAGTTTGTTTTTAAAATAAGAATCAATGCCCCGCTGTGACATGAGGAAATGTGTGTCAGGCTTCAGGAAGCACGGTGTTCTAGAGAAATCACTTCGATATTTATCACTTAAATACAATTACACCGCTCTATCACAGTAAATTTAGATTAAACTGTAGAAGTAATAATTAATTATTACAATTATTACGATGCTGTAATATCAGGATATGTATATCAAACTTCATAGGGGACGCTGTTGTACAGAAATCAGTTCAGTTCTACTGTCTTAAACATAATAACTACTGCTGCATTACAGGACATTTTGATTAAAACAGAGTAACTTATTATGATTACTGTTGTTGTTGTTTTTGTTATCATCATCATCATCATCATCGTCGTCGTCGTCGTCGTCGTCAGTCTCGGTCCCCTTCGCGCCCGCAGACAGCCGTTAAAAGGCACCGCGGGTCCCAGCGGCGGATCCCCCCGCCCATCCATCCATCCACCCACCCAGCCGCGACGCAGCTCCTACCTGGATGGCTGCCGCGCGGACCGTGACAGAGCCCCGGGCTGGAAAGCGCCGATGTCCGCGAGCCCCTTCCTCAGCGCGCTCCCGGTGCGGCCACAGCGGGCGCTCTTCGCCTGTCTGTAGCTGCGCTTCCTCGCCCCTAACTTTCCTTCTCTTTCTTTCTTTCTCTTTTCCCCTCCCTTTGGCGCCGTGTCACATCCTCAGCTCGCACCCCACTTGGCTACCGCGGCTCTCCGCCGTGACCAGCCGGGACAGTGCTTCCACTTCGCTCCGCCTGAGACGCGGAATGGTGGGAACGATGGAGGACTTTTGGGGCCGCCCCCTCCCTCATGCCTCGCGCCGTGTCCGCTGCAGTGGCGCCCCCTGGCGGTGGCGGTCACGCGGCAGTTTCTCACGGCGCTCGTGGCGTTGGTAATGAAGCTCGGTATGAGGTGCTGCCATGTGTCGCATCTCTTTTAAAAGATTTTTTGTACTGCATGCATGTTTTTTAAAGAAGATGTTTAAATTCATCTATCTGTGTACGAGGGTCAGATTTATTGAACATCAGATTTATTGTAGAAAGGTGTAACCCCCAAATTGCAGGCTCTGTCTGAAACTGCCATACAAACAGCAGGCGGTCTGTGTATTCTCGCGCATTGGTCTTAATAAGATCTGACACAAAGGCATAAAATCCGATGGGAAGTTTTTTTTTAATTTAATTCGAATCAATAGCAATAAAGGAGCTGGTGAATGGAGATAAGTCCCAGCATTTGGGCAGCAGCCTTCTGAAAGAATAAATAATATAATGAGTCCTTGAAGACAAAATGAGAGGCTGACTGAGGGGCACGGATTACATTGGGAGAGCGGTGAGTACAGAGGACGGCGGTGGTCATTCTGTAGCCTTTCATTTGCTGTAATAAATTATGTAATGTTTTGAAGACGATCTTTTCTTGGTACTTTTCCAGACAATTGGCGGTCGCCGTCAACAAACTGTACTGCGATCTGCAGCACTACACGGTCCTAAAATAGTCACCACGGATGGCGTTCGCAGACTGGCTCTTTGACGCCCCCCTGTGGTTGTAAGTGAGTTTTGGTCGGGCATCGCGTTCCAACTGGAACATCTGGCATCCAGACTGGGGTATGTCTCGTTTTTGCACAGTAAATCCAACCGAGTAGATGCCAGCCAGTGGTGCTGGTCCAAAACATTTATTGCGTGTAAAATATTTCTTTTCCCAATTACTTGGTGTGCCCAGACCCACATAATAAAATGGGTGAAAAGGGAAGGAAGAAGCTGGAGGAAAGAGATGTGTAAGAAGAGACTTATGGTGAATGACTGATGGTTCGTGAGTAAGGTCACGATATTTCTCTGTACCAACCCAGAGGAAAGAGGTGCCTATCCGGACGGTGGTGCAGGAACAGGAAAGGCAAGGCAGACAATCGCCTGGGACCCTCCAGCTGGGCTGATTACATAGTACATCGCAACAACATATCTGTTCCATTTTATATATTCTGTTTTTCACAATTAAGTGAAAATAAAGGATTTATGTTTATTAAATTCTCTATGTTGATATTATTCATTTAGACATCATGCTAAAACAATGGTAATAAATTTCACCATGTCGGGGGGGGGGGGTACATTGGAGGGCCCCTGGTGTCTCTAGAATCGCCTCTTTGGATGGACAGAGAATGAAGTAGTGTTCGCCTTGGTCCACGGAGACTTTCACCAATTACTTACTCCTTAGAGTCAACCCACAGATATTAATGTCTCCTTTGGGTTGATTGAAAAGTTCTTCAGGACCTGCTGGCCTTTCCCTGACCTCCAGTGTATGTCCTACAGAAACTTATCCGAATATGCTCCAGAATGGTGTGCCAGACCAGAAATATTATGATCCTGTTAGAAACTTAGAAAACATAAGCAGTACACGTGCATCAGGGCATGTGTGCTGAATGATTCTTTAAAAGAACTATAATTTAACCTTTACTCATTGTTGAATGATCAAGTGTATTTTAAAGGTATTTCTTCTAAACATGAGACAAAAACCTTCAAGATTTTAAATGCTGTAGCATGAAGCCTGTCTCTCCACCACCATTTTGAGGTCATCATTCCAGAATTCTTTGTGGCACAGGCAGATGACGCCAAACCCTGCACACATCAAAGCAGGAGTGGAAAAAGCAAATACACATTCATGGTTTTTCCGATGCTCTTTTTCTGAAGAATAATTATACACTAAATCACATCAGCTTATGTTAATTGGAGCTAGTTACTGCCACCTGGACTTTAGCATGCATTTGTTAGCTAGTTACTCGCTTCTAGCTTTTAGGGATTCATTCCACAGACTGGCCAACAGCTTATTTCACAAGAACAGGTTAGGCCGCGCTTCACAGAGCACAGAAACCATGGGGAAGGCAGCTGAAAAGTAACAGGCCAATGGGGAGAGCCGATTGATCAAATCGTAAAGCTATTCATCACAGATGATGTCACGGAAGCAAGCAAGTAACGGGGAAAGCTGCATTCGTTGCGTTTATTTAATAACATTATCGCCTCCAAACAGCACCCCCCCCTTCCCCCAACATCGATAGCCCTCCACTTTGGAGGCTTCAACCCTGAGGGCGAGATGGTTCTCACATGGCTGCCTCCAGCCGACCATCAGCAGCACTGTCAACTCAACCGCTCCACAAAGATGCGTCAAGGTTATGATCAGTCATCACATGGAGACACAGCGCGGTCCGCTGGCGTCAGGACCGCGACAGATAAGTGGGTTAGTCATGCCTAGTTGTTTGCTTTCCTTTGTGTTTCATGGTCATGCGTGGAATAAAGCCAGAGAGGCAGCACCTGCTCTCCAAAATTATTATTTATTTATTTTTGCAAGACCGTGGGCAAAGCCGGGGAAAGGCTCCCGTCAGTCGCCTAGCAACGCCTCGCATCGTGACTCCCGCCCGGGTCCAAGGAGTCACTGCCTGCCTTCATTTTGATGGGAGCAAACACAGATCTCAGCATGAGTCATATTGAAAGCCATCAATAAAAAGTGGAGCTCCTTTGGAAAAACCATGACGAGGTAGAACTCAGAATCATTTGGGGCATTTTTCGATATACAGTGTAGCGCAGGAAATATGGAATGTTCAATAAAGAGGGAGAAGAGGGAGTGATGATGTAAAATCTTTACTTGTGGAGAAAACACATCATCACTTTGTAACTGCTTATCCTGGAAACCTTCACTGGGGGGTGCAGTCTATCCCAGGACACAAGTTTATTCCAAGACACACAATTTTGAACAATTTATAAGCCTAGATGTCAGTTAGCCTAACGTACATCTTTGGCCTGCAGAACATGCTAACATACAGAGCGGTGGAAATTTGCACGTCTCATTCTCATTGCTCTGCAATGCTCTTCTTGTGCAACACTCATGCGCGCATGTAATTATCCAATGAATTTAAATGAAAGATGCTGTGGACTTTGCCACCCTTAAGCTGACAATGTGAGAGATAGGGGCTCCCCTGCTAATTGTGTCATTTGTGATGCTTGAGGGATTTTGGTTTCAGAGGGTGGATTTTGTGATTTTCGCAAAGCAGCATGGGTGGAAATTATGGAGGTGGATGGGGGCGTTGAACCCTCCCCCAATAATCAAAATCAGACAATTCAACATCTTGGCCCTTGAATAGGTAGAGACCTTAACATTCCACCTCCTCCCAAAGCTCCTTGGATTTTAACTGAAGGAGTTTATTAATCGCGGGGGAAATTTAAATTAATCGTAATATTTCAGCGGAGTTGCGATAGTGGCCTCCCGCGTTCTAGCGGCTAGCCAAAGCAGCAGCGTTTCGCTCCCACGATCCGGCAGCACCGTACACCCTCTATTGACTGGCCCATTACCTTTTCTTCCAGGGACGCTAAGGCTGCCTAAATGTTGGCACTAGCCTCCCCAGTAAAACAGCCAGCCTTCCAGTTCAATCATGATTTTATTTGCTTTATTTCCTTGATCACATCACTTGTGGAAAAATGGCTATTAAAAACTATTATAGCATTAATGTCACTTACAGTTGAGATTCCAGTTTTATTATTCAAATGTTTCATTATGCATTTATATAAACCCCTAAATTGGAATAAAATATTATATGATTGAATGTACAATTACACAGCCCCAATTTTAAAACAAAAGTAATCCAGTTTATAAACTCTTCATTACACATTGTCAGATGAAACTAAATTATAAGATTTTACATAGTGCCTTGTAATCTTTTTTTCTTTTTCAATTCAGAAGTGCATTTATAATATCAATATTTAAAAATATGTAACCAACTGCTTCGGTTAAAAATTCATTTATTGACCTTGTAATAATGTAGGTCTGTATTGCAAAAAGGCAAAACATGAATGAAAAGTTACTGAAAGACGGCGGCATGCTGCCACTGTGCTAAATGTGTCTGACAGATTGTTACAACATCAAGGACGATTACTGACACGTGGCGCTCACATTAGATCACACTTGCCCTTTAGCCGATCCCTGGACCGCCACATCCTGGACTTATTACCGTCCACCTGCAGGCACACCGCCCGCCGTTTCTCCAGATTGAGGAGCTCTTGGAAAAGTTCTTGTACGTTATGGTTGTTTTTGGCGGAAGTCTCCATGAAAGAACATCTCCAGCGAGCCGCCAGGCCCTCGCCTTCGCCGACGGCCACTTCTCGCTGACTCTCGTCGCTCTTGTTACCGACGAGCATGATGGGTAGGCCTTGCGTGTCACCGCTCTTAATCTGACAGATCTGCTCGTAGATGGGCTCCAGCTCTTCCAGGGACTGTCGGCTGATGACGGAGTACACCAGGATGAAGGCGTGACCCCGGGAGATAGACAGACGCTGCATAGCGGGAAACTGGTGGCTGCCAGTCGTGTCAGTGATCTGCAGCGTGCACACGTTGCGGTCACAGCTGATCACCTGCCGGTAGGTGTCCTCCACAGTGGGTTTGTAGATTTCGTGGAAGGTGCCTTTGACGAAGCGCAAGACCAGGGAGGTCTTACCAACCCCACCCGCTCCAAACACAACCACCCGGTAGTCGTTGCTCTGCTCCGGCATGGTCTAACCTCACCAAACCTCTTACGGGTCTTCTGGATGTAGCTGCCAGGCGTCTGACCTTACATACGCAGATGGCTTGGCAAAAAAAAAAAAAAATTAAAGTAGCACACACTACACCGAAATTTCGCTGCGTGAACTAAAATATACGTGGGTATGAATTAAAGATATACTTAAAATTCTATTAAATCAATGAGTGTAAATTAAAATAAAATTAAATAGCCCAGTATCCCAAGATTTCTGATACCCGTAATGCAGATCGGACCAACAGGTACATTACAGTATATTCCCGAATCCGTGCACACCTGCTTTTCCTTTTCCTGGTATCATATTTTCTATATTACACCGCATACATGCATAAAATACAATGCAAAGATATTATATAACATGGAACATGCAACCGTTGCGATTGTCGTCACAAATTAAAAAAGTTTTAATGACAGGTGCGTGTACGACATTAATTTTATTTATGTGTGAGAGGTTGCACACATACTGCAAAAATCGCTCCAAAATGTAAATCATAGTACCGATACAGCAACATGGTTTTTATACAATCTATAGGCTACTCCCGGGCATTTCATGGACTCAGCTGTTCTCCCTACAAGAGCCGTGTGTTTTTTCCGTATCGTCAAGCGTGAAAGAGATCAAACCAATGTTCGGGGAACATTCATTATAAGCACTTTTCAGAATTTTTAAGATAAAAAACTTAATATGAGCGGGGTCAGGAGAAATATTTTCAATCTAACAATTATATACGTTGCTTTAAGTAATCACATGTTTTTTACGGCCACCTGGCAAAGCAGGTAGGCCTATCTTCAGAGGATAAGTTTATATGTCAGCATTACGATGCCGTTAAAAGTAGTCTTACCTGTGAATAGTTCCTGCGGAATCCTTTTTTATTGGAAATGGAAATTCCAGTGTTGTAATTATATACAAACCTCCGAATGGACCATACCATGCTGTAGCAAAAGGGTGCCGTCCCGATATAGTATTTTTATGGAGATGTTTTTTTTCTTCGAATTATGTTATGCTTTTTAAAATCACCATTTAATCATTATTAACTTTAAACGTCAAGTTACAAAGCACCACTAAACCGTCTACCTTGAGAATGCAATGTAAACAGCTCCACCTCTTTTTCATTCATTTATTGGTCATGGACTCGCCTAACTCCATTCATGCCATGGTACAAATCAACGTGACACTTTACACAAATACGATGCAGTGTATTAATTATAACGCCGCATCGCTTTTATGGTATGTGATTGAAATATGAACTTAATCATTTATAGCCATTAAACAATAATAAACGACAATATTTATTATTCCATTTCAATGGTTAAATATAAAATCTGACCTCCGTAATACTCTCAATACTGGGTACGCAGCACAGTAACTAATCAATTCGTAACTGCGCAAAGAAAACCCCGAGATCGATTACCGCCTGTTCCCCCGCTCGCCGATTTACATAAAAAAATTCCACGGTCTAGGTTAAATGTAAGTACACTTTGCTATATCGGCCACTTTACAAACTTGGCGATGCTCTTGGATACGTTTTACGCATTTAACACCTAAAAACGTGGTGGATATATACTGCTGCAATATGCGCTCTTAACAATAGAGGGAGCCAGATTTCCAATAACACGTAGGAAGACTAGACAGAGGAAAATCAGAGACCATGAAAACGTGAAGCAAATGCTTTATTTAAATTAGCATAAAAGCAAACATCTACACTCCCAAAATGTGTAATACAAACATCTTAATAGTATCTGGAAGAGAAGGCCAAGAAGCTATCAACCAACATATGGTGACATCTAGACAAGACTTCCCTACACATACAAATGAGCGATTTATAAAAAATATACCTCTACACTGCAACATAGTGAACTTAGCATGTATCATAAGTCATCAGGGCATCAGCTAATTCGGGAAACCCACACCCCCCCCCCCCTCCATGAAATCCTGCTAAAACCTCAGCAGCTGAGGCCTCCTATGCAGACCTGTACAGTACATGTCAGTTTCATTAGGAGACTAAAAGGGGAAACGGAGTAACAAGCAGGTGTAACTGAGTGAAATGTTTAAATGGACACCACTAGGAAAAAGTCTGCTGTACAAGAGATCCATATTAACCTCAGTCCATTGGAGGAGTTCCCTTAAAATTGTGCAACTCACATGCAAGGCTTTTACTTTCATGAAAAACTGCCCATTTTTTCCCCACTTAAACCTTCCCCACCTGGAACGTAGTTAAGCAGATAGTAACTGCAGAAAATAATTCTGTCACTCTCCTCAGTCCCCCTTCCCATCCCCCCCCCCATAAGCACATGTATAAACACTTCCCCCACACGGGTTTGGGATGACTGGACACAGATCGGCATATTTTTCCACCTCTCAAACCACCACTAGGTGGAGTCATAAGCCCTTCTCAACCTCTAGGTGAAACTGCACGGCCTTTTCATTTGGGAGGGTGGTCTAGGGGTGTGCCACAAAACGTAAACTGCACGACAGACTAGATAATGTTTAAAAACATTTTAGGTGTTTGCAGTCGGGCTGAATGTAGGCAGTGTACAGGATTGAACAACAACGTCGCAGGAGTGACAAGGAAGTAGCTAATAAAGTTGGCATTTGGTGAAATCCCCAGGACACGGCCCCTACTGCTGGGCAGGGGGAGGGAAGAGGGCAGGCTGCCGGGCTACTCATGCGCCTCCTTCCGGGCCATTCTGTAGATCTCGGTGGGTCCGTCCACATGGGTGACCGTGGTGGTCAGCTGCACGTCCTCGCCGCTGTTGACACCGATGTCCCCTGGGGTCAGGACAGTAAATGTGTGAGGCCAAAGAACGTGCTGTGCGATACGTCACAACTTGCCTCAGAGCACCGCGAGAGCCCATAGAGGATACGTGTTTAGCACAGCATGGCATCGATTAAATATCCAATATGCCTTCTGGATCTATAAAGTATCACATCTCATTACACGACTGTTGCACAATTTTGTTCTTCTGTTTACATCTTACAGATGATAACAATAATGTTAATATGACAACACCTTGATCAATTGTCTTTTTGCATACTCCATCTTGTTGTCCATGACACAGATATATTTGTAGGTGAGAGTAAACATGGCAGTGAGGGGCAGCCATCTGCAGCAGCACCCACAGAGCTCAGGGTTAAGGGCCATGTTCAGGGTCCTGACAACAATATCACTTTGACCCAGCATGGGAGAGATGGATCATTTCTTATCAGAATCTCACATCAACCAGGGAGAAATTCACACACACTATATGGAGAGAAGTACTGGGACACCTGGCCATTACAACTACAGGAACTTGACATCACACTCTAAATCCATAGGCAGTTGGTCCCATTCATCCAAGACAAATTGGACAATTCTATGCTTCCTACTTTGTGGGAACTGCTTGGGGAAGGACCTTTTCTGTTCCAGCATGACTGTGCCCTAGTGCACAAAAAAACATTCATGAAGACATGGTTGGGTGAGTTTGGTGTAGAACTTGACACGTTTGGGATGAACTAGAACAGAGATCGTGAGCCAGGCCTTCACATCAAACATAAGTACCCGACCTCACAAATGCTCTTCTGGATGAATGAATGAAAACGCACTCAAAGATCTGGTGGAAAGCCTCACCCAGGAGATGTCAATGTCAAGAGAGTGATGGTTTTAATCAGGCTGTCTGGAAGGAAGCCAGCACCCATTAGGAACACCCACCTACAACCTGCCCCCCCCTTCCTCTCCCAAAAGACAAAAGCCTGGCAGCTGAGCTCTCAGTAAACATGTCCAATAATTATAAAAGGGACAGTGACAGTGTGACAATGAAATATCAGCAATTTATGTGAAATATCACAAGGAGCGGAGGGGGATCTTACCCGCTTTGCGTCGGGTCCCGATTACACTGTCGGGGCTTATTTCACGATAACTACCGGCTGCCTGTACATTATCCCGCTTATTACATCGCTACTTGCCACATAAGGAAAAAAAACTGGACATGAATATGAATGAAACATTTTATTGCCATATTTGTTTTAAATTAACATTTTTATCCTTCCGCCAAACGATATAGTACTACTTAAGATACCTAACATTAAAACGCAAGACAATTTATAACATCTACATATGAATATATAATATAAATGAATAAAATACATGCGTTAAGTATTAAATTGCACATTTCCATTTATTGTGAACTGGGACATTGTAAATGTGGTCCCAGCGGGGATGTTGAAGTT
>JABFEA020000046.1:2289332-2301681 GCA_019775915.2 Cyphomyrus plagiostoma
CCCCCCCCCCCCCCCCCCCCCCCCCCCCCCCCCACCCCCCCCCCCCCCGCCCCCCCGCCCCCAACAAATCCCTCATAAATGTTTTTTTTAAAAAAAAAGCAAACAAATGTGTCATGTTACACTCAGCTGGCTGTATAAAAGACTCCTTTTATGGGGCCTTGAATGTGGGCGGCGATGGGGGCTGCTCTCGCGTGGGGGATGGGGAGGCGGGAGACTGCACTCTCGCAACTTGTCTTTAGGGAAGAAAAGTGCTAATTAAAGTTGCATTAAAACTGGTCTGCTGCCAGCTTTCTGACTGGGAGTCACTGGCACGTCTCCAGCAGCATTCCAGGGATTAATGGAACGGCACCCACCACTGCGAGTCAGGATGTCGGGACACAGGTGAAGGCCCTGAAATGGGGGGGCAGGACAGCAGGTGTGTGGGGGGGGGGGGGGGGTGTATAAAACATGCAGATGAATAATAAGACCAGTAACGGGAATGGAACCGCAGGACGCACAATGAGACCCACACGTCTGCCTGTTGCCTCTGAGTCAGCCGAAGTCCACAAGGATACAGCCAGTTCAGTGCCCACATCCGTGACCCAGATACTGTAAAACGGGTTCGTCAGCTGGACCCCCCTGGAAAACAGAAACAGCCTCTTTATTGGAAACAACCGGAGCCTCGTCACCATAACAATTACAGCCGTTAGTCACAATTCCCAGGATTGGGAACAACGTGTCCTGATTTGATTTAACGATTAACCCTGGATGTGCCTGTTTGGCTTTTGAAATGAAACTCCTCAGAAGACCTGCAGATGATCCTGAGGAGCATCTAAACACTTACTGATGGGTGACTTGACTTTCCCACCAGGTGAACCGGAGACCGTGCTGAGGGCAGACAGATATTCGTCCTGGGGGTGAGCTCAGGCCACTGGCTTAGCGCCACAAACCCCATATGCCAGCGGAGGTGACTAGGCACTGGGCCAATCAGCCTTCAGACAAATGCATCTCAGAATGGCCTCTCCGGGGGGCCCCTGCCTTGATTTAAACCACCAGAGAGCTCGGTGACATTTCATCCAAAGCCAGGATGACATCATCCCCACAGAGAATGGAGCCCGGCCCCTCCCCCAGCCGCATCGGCCCAGTGCTCTGTGTATAGCTCGCTTCCCCCCCCAGGGCCGCCTTGCTTCCATTCCGTTCTGGGCTGCAAAGAGCCATTAATCTGTCCGCTGGGTGTGAGGGCCACTAGAAGGCCAAAACGGCGGCCTATCAGGAAGGCGGGGGTCGGCTCCGCTGCCTCTCAGGCTCCCCCTGGACTGAAAGGGCAGCGTCCGTATACTTATCTTCTACAAGGTACCCAAACACTTTTATAAAGCTGATTGATATCATAAGAAAAAACCAACAGACAGGTCTTCCTAACACAAGGTTATTACCCACACTGAGCAAAAGCAGAACTCTTCTTTTGTTGCATATTCCATGGGTCATTTTCACCCTAAGATTCAGGCATAAAACTTCTGAATCCATTCTAGATGGTGAGCTTCCAGAACAGTCCGCAACGCCACGAAGCATTCAGCGAACAGAAGGATGCTCACCTCTCACACATGTCGAAGATGAAAAGGCAGAAGGAGCCGAAGGCGATGGGTCCGATCTGCTTCCAGTACACTGTGAATCGATTCCTCTCCATCTGGTCCTGTGGGGTGAATAAAACACAGGAAATTGAGGTCCATGAGGAGACAGCTTCCTACAGGGTGGTTAAAATCTCAGGGCCGATTCTATGTGATTCTTTGCAGGCTCATTGGTTTAAGTGCACCAAGGGAAGAGCTTCCCAAAGCCCATCCTACCTCCCCCCAAGAGGAAAAGGGTCACCCACCATCATGTGCTCTCCGCAGAAAATGATCCAGAAAGACAGCAGCATGGTGTAGAAGATTCCCTGCCGAATGTCCCCAAACAGCAGCATCCAGGTCCAGTTGAAGCCCACAGAGAACCACTCCACGGGAATGTTGATGAAGGTCATGGAGATGCCCAGAGCAAAGATTACCCTGGAGAACACACAGCCACAGCAGGAGGGGGTGGGTCACACTCCTCTTAAGAGAGACTGCAGGGGTGTCTGCCAAGGATAGCGGCCTTGGGGCCAGTCTAAGCACCCACTGGTAGAAGAGGAAAGGCACTCTATGAGTATGAGCTTTCAAATGCTGGGTGATCCAGCTTGAGAACGTCATGTGGAGTTGAGAGAAGCTACACTGTATCGGTATGCAGGGAATGACCTGCGCTTACGAAGGGGTCATGAAGCATGGCAGGAGGAGTAACACCCTGACCGAACAGGCAGCAATGCCCGGCGGTGCCCAGTTTCCAGGGTACCCGTTTGGAACCTCCCAAACTGGAATGCCAAGGAGCCCAACTCAACAAGAGCTCTTGGCCTCCAGGTCAGGGAGAGAAGCAGCGTGTCGCTGGGAAACGGTCCTTAGGTCCCCGATGTTCTCAGAATGGCGCTCTCACACAGGACCGTCAGAGCCATTTGGTAGCACTTTACCTCGGTGGCCCAACGGCACCAATCTTATAAGACCAGTAATGGTCTGTTTCCAATCTTATCTAAGCACAAAGACACGGCTGTAGAGACCCTGTTGCTTGAAGGACCAAGGCTTGTCTAGATGGCACCTCAGTTACAGAACACCATATACACTACACCTGCACAACGCCACAATCCCCACCACATGCTCTTTCCCCTCCTATGGCGACAGCCATTTGGGCAAGACACGTCTTTGCGAGCCTTCTGACTCCCCCAGTTAGACACCAACCCAGGTGCATTTTGGTTGTTGTGTCAAAATTAACTAACAGATTTTGGTCATACTGGTCACAAAACACATACAGACTAATCAAATGTGCCAAGTAACTCATGAACCTTAACGCCACTTAAACACCAACGACAAACTAACGCGAAAAAGATAAAGCTTTTCACCACGTACCGTTCTAATTACATGGGGGGGGGGGGGGGCTCAAATGCTTCAACGGCAAGCCTTACTTCTCGAGGAGGACCGGGGGCCGAGCCATGAGGGTGATGCGCCTCCAGTACCACACCATGATGATGAGGATGCTGGGTGTGAGGAAGGTCTTCATGGCGAACCACACCTTGGTAAAGCCACCATTTTGGTGGATGCTCTGAAGGGAGAATGAGAAGGTTCCCGCTTGTGACACTGGTATCGGAACTCCAGATGATTCAGAGTTGAGTTTGGGGCCATGTTGGCTCCCCCCACCCCGCCCCACCCCACATCACACACCACCAGCTGGATGTCCTTGATCTCCCCAATCCCCACGTTGACCTTCCTCCGCTCATTGACAGGTAGCCGGATATTCAACAGGTAGTACTTGTGAGCCACGCTACCAATTTCCATGAAGGGCAGAAGGTCACACTCGTAGTACCGGCCCTCGTTATCAGGAGTCTGAAAGAAAATCCGAGAAGTGAAACTCCAGCCACCCCACAAATTACCCAACCAAGTGCACAGCGTGTAAACTCTACATTTCCTTCCTGTAAGCAAGGCTCACCTTAGCTGCTGTGAAGTTGCAGTTGAGCTTCCGCTCCTCAATGGAGTGGGCCATTTGTGTCCACTCGCTGACAGAGTCATCCCTATACCCAAGGCGCACGTCGATGGTCGCCACAGCGCCCTCCTCTGTTCAGAAACAGAATTGGAGCATTTACAAGAGGACCACATTGTCTCAGTACAGGTACAAATCCATGCATTCAGCTATACTTAATTCTGTAACATTTCTCATCTTCCAAATGTTTATCACGGTCTGGCTCAAGGATAACGCAATTACAGCCAAAAAGGCAGCTGTTTCATATCTGCTCTTATATGAACTTTAATTTTTAATCTCAGCATTAAGAGATATATCACAGGTGCTGGAAAAGAAGACCCACAGACCAGCTGGATTGGGGGGGGAATTCTGGGATTGGGCTGGGATGAGACTGCAATACATCTGGCAGTTATTTTTTTATTTTATTTTTTTTTTTTAACAAAGCCATAAGAATCCAGCATTGACCCGAAATGACTTCCCGACGACAGACGGGCAGCACTTTTTTGGAGAAGGCACCACCAGCACCGCACAGGACAACCTCCAACCCTCACACTATCCAACCCATTCGGTCAACCTTTAGAACTGCACACCTCTCACCAAACTTGAGCTTCAGAGAAATTTAGCGGTGGAACGAGGATTAGAAACAGGTTGTGGAGCCTGCAGACCCATGAAGTTGGGGGCAGGGCAGGAAGGCAACTCTGAGCCCAATCTCTAACAGCCAAAGACAACAAGAGCCGCAGGAGAGGATAAGCCGGGGAAATCGTGTCCAGGTCCTCAAGCAGCTCGGGCTAGCCTGTGCCCACCCCCCACCAGCTACTCACCGCCTCCAAACCCGCCTCCCCCCAGGGCTACCAGACCCCCCAGCTTAGATCCATTTTCAGAGCTGCACTTCTCATTACTGAAGAGACTCTTGTCTCTTTGCAAAACAAGCAAAGAAGAGAGAGAAGGTGTGCTGAAGATGTGGGAGTTGGTGAAGAGGGGGGGTGGTTTTGGCCGTTTCACTCCACTCATTCCCCGAGGCCCCCACCACCTCTGCCAAGAGGCTGAATGTCATCAGACTGCACACAAACATTCCACGGGGGCACAAGGACCATCGCCACGGCGACGGAGGCGGGTCAACAGCTGTGTTATTGCTGGCATGCAGCCCAGGTGGCTGCTTGAAGGGGGGGGCAGTCGTGGGGAGGGACTCATGTCAGGGACGGGCTTTATGGCACAGAGAGGATTTGGTTCTCTTTACAGCTGTGTTAGCCAATGTCACCGTAGCCCCAAACCTTCAAGAGCAAAAACAGATCACACAACCATTCCCTGGAAGCCTGAACGTTGTTAACAAGCAGCAGATTTGCTAATTGTGCCTTGGGTGATGATTCCATTCAGGAGGGGGGGTCCACCTAAATCATCCAAGACCACATCTTCAAATTGGTTCACGTCTTTATTCCCAAAGGCCTCCGGAGCCTTTTTTCACCCTCCATCACACAATGGAATGTAACAAGTTCTGCTCTTCAGACCAAATCTGGACCATCAGTTTCTTGTACAATTCTAAAGGCCACAGACCAACCAAATTCACAGCAACGCCTCACAATCTACTCACAACAAATATCAGCAAGCCTCAAGATGGACACGATCAACCACTTTCCCAAGCAGCTGAGGTCGAACAATGCATATTCATCACCATCTTGTGTTATCCCTTAATCCCCCCCCCCGAAAAGAAGCCTGGGCCAACAGCCCCCCCACCCCCGAAGGCTTACAGAGCCAGGCGATAGGTGTAACCATCTCTGCTATCGTGTTTTGGCAAGGAAAGGGCAGACTCTATACAGGCATTCACTTCCTGGTGGCTCCTGGGTTTTTATTTTTTTTATTTTTTTTAAACACTTCCATACTAGTTGCAGAATAGTGGTCAGTAATCCTGCTCCTCTCTTCCGTGGCCTGTAACATTTTTTCAGGCTATTCTGGGTTTTGGGGTCACTGGTGTTGATATAGAGCAAACCTCTGCACTGGGGGATGGATGCATTAATCATGAAAATCACTGAAAGAGAGACTCAATTTCAGCACCAGCCAAACAGATATCGCCTGTATGCACATGAAGCTCCGCGGTCGTGGCAGCCAATCAGGCGCATTCCTGCAGCTTCGGAAGCCGGACTGAGTTGTGAAACTATAGGAGCTAAGCGATAGTTCAAGCTCAGCCCACTGTGTGGGCCCTGCTGCCCATAGTTATGTCCCAGCTTTGGGAGGAAAGCATAGAAATTTCCAGGAGAGTGGTTTGTGTATTACAACCCCCCCACACACACCTCCATTTACTTGCAACAGGAGAAACTGGAGGTAAACCAAAGAAAATCCTGCAAAGCTTCGGCAAAGAACTTATGCAATGATGGTTGCACAGGTATTTGGAAAAATCTGCTTTTAAGAATCAAAACTCTCTCAGCATCTCAACAAGCAACTAAAACTTACTGGGGGTCATTGAAAAATGAAAAAAAAATAACAATGCTCAGGGTAGCAAAAAGGGCACCACTGCTGCCCCCCCCCTCCCTCTTTCACACCTTGCAGGAGTTACTCTGCAAATGCAACTTTAAGTATCAAAGCCAGAGTTTAAGGCCAAGAGAGTACAGGGTGCCGACACGCTCACCTATCTGGTTGTTGAAGTTGAAGGCGATGTCAAACTGCAAGATGACAAGCATGAACTGGAACCAGGGACTCATCTCCTTGTTCTGCTGCGGGACGTGGACAGCAAACACGATGTCGTTGGCCTGCACCTTCTTGGCTGTGGCCTCGCTGAAGTCGCGGATCTTCTCGCACTGGTTGTGCCCCCAGGGTGTGAACCAACCGCTACGGTGCTTGTCCACGTCCACACATTTCGTGGCCAGGTAGTGGACTGCGGTCGTCGGGCTAGGAGCTGGGGGCGGGGCGGGGGGCAAGCAGACAAGTTAGTCATGGAGTTCCTTCCTTAGGGAGCCCTCGGGGCACCCCCAAAAATGCTATTATGCTAAACCCAGACGAAATCCATAAAAGGCACCTCTGACCACCCCCCGACGCCCCATCCACCAGCACCCCCGAGCATAAACACAGCGCGAGTGTGAGCTGGAAGCAAGTCAGATATTCTTTGACTCTCAGTAAACAAGGCTGCATTCCTGAGTAAGAACACCCCTCTGGGTGGGAGGGGGGATTATTCACGTCTGCTGTATTCTACCTCCTCATTCACTCTACTGCAAATGTCCATAGCGTCCCTGGAAGGAAGGAAGATGGCATCCTGTGAGTGGGCTGACACTCGTTAGAGAATGACATCATCAGAAGGGAGCCCTTAGCCTTCCAGAATGCTTCAGAAGCTCTGTTAACTTAGCATGAAGAAGTTCAGACCAAGTAAATACACTCAGCTGATATCAGGAGCCCAGCCTGGTTCACACCACTTTCAGGTAATCAATTTGTTACATTTCAGGTGGGATAATTAAAAAGCTCTCCCTCTCGTTCGTTAAACACTGTAGCATTAGCAAGCGCTAAGGGGTTTCACCGCCGGGCGAATTCCTGGCACAAATCACCACTGTTGGGCCTCTGGTCTGACGCGCCACATCAAACACAAGTAGCGGCCTGTTCCTCAAGATGAGGCAAGTCCTCATCTCCCCGGCTCTCCGCGCAACGAACAAAAGATCAAAAGCAGCCACTCGATGCTGGAAAATCTGAGCACAGGAGTGGAGACTCCCGCGGCCTCTGAAGTTCAGTTCCCGGGAAGTTCGGGGGTGATGGGGGGGCAGCTGGTTTGTTAAGTAGCAACTAATGGAAGTCTTCCTGAGACATTTGGAGCACCTGAGGGCTATAAATGATGGAGCAGTTAAAGGAGATGTGGGCCGTTGCCCCACCCCCGACCCCGTTCTCTGGAGACCACAGGAGCTGTGAGCAGAAAGCCTTTGATCCAGGGCACAATCTGAATGTGACTGGATAGGCGTAAGGGGAGGGGAATCGGCAATACTCAAACCCTGCAGTACCGGATTAGCGCTCAGGAGTTCAAAGTGGGGAAAATGGCAAAAATTAAAGGGCGTACAAAACATTAGGTCATACTCTTACTGGGTTAAACAGGATTCCTGTTCTGTGGGCATTTGCGTTTGTGAATACAGAATGGCACATTGCACACGGCACTGCCAAAGCCAACCCAATTAAAATTGTATGTATACAACTTCCACAATCCTGTGCATATGGCAAATGAAGGGGATTCTCACATACCGGCAGAATGGTGCCATAGATCAGATCGTTTTACATGTCAGGCAGATAGATCAATAAAAAAAAAAAAAAACTTGCACCAAGTTACTTGCAGAATTAAAATATACAAGTTAAATCCACAGAGGTCTCCATTTCATAAGATAACCGCAGAGTCAAAACACCCGACAGCATCTGCGAGACCCTTAGCGTTAGTCTGTTTTTACACGGACTCTGGAAGCAACACCCATGAAAACGATTCATCCTCATTGCGGCAAAAAAAAAAAATGCATCAGAATTCAGGAAAACCAATCCTACTGCAGGCAATATCCATCTGGTCGACCCAAAATGCAGAACAAACATCCCTTTAAATTCCCACCACAGTGTGTCTACAGCTTCGGCTGCCTGGGTCCCCTCAACCTCATGTGGCGTTTAAAGTTGTCCAGTAATGAGAAGAGCAGTATGCTCTTCTACTCGATTAATCTGGCCACCACCAGTGAGCAAGCAAACACAATGGTACTGAGCTTCATTAAATCAGACCCAGACAGGAGGGCCGAAATAAGCTAATATCTCAGCACAGACCCAGGCGGCAGCTAACTGGGTCTGCTCCAGCCGTGCACAGGCACAGAGACACAGGCGATGTCAACACAGCAACCCCAGCAAAGGCGTTTGCTCTGCAGGTCCATTAAGCTGCTACACCACCACACAGCCAGTGTGAGGCCATGTTTTGGAAGAATGGCGAGTACAAAAAGGCTCAAAATGGAAATGTCAGGAGTCAACCAGGTCAGGGGAATTTTACTGCTACAGCTAATCACAAGTCATTTGTGGCTCAGATTAATGTACCAAGAGACAGGGAAGGAAGGATGACTTGCACTCCTTTCTCTCAGGCACAGGCACGAGAGGCAAGCTGCCGAGAGGGAGCAGAGGAATGAGGGGGGAAAGAGGCAAGAATGTCGCCTATGGCTTACTCACTGGGGGCTTTGGGTGGGGATGCTGTAAAGCGCTTTGAGATGATGTAAAGTCGTGATAATGCGCTATACAAAAATAAAGTTGTTGTTGAATGAGGGAGGAATGAGGGGTCGCGCAGATAAGGGTGCGGTGTTGTGGCCCCCCCTTTCCTGTTCATGCACATTCTCAGTTGTTTTTAATTCAATCGCTTTTAATTCACAAGGTTTGAAATGTACGGTTTAAACTAAATCTAAGGTTTCTAAATGTAATTACCCAAGTATAACGCAAATTATTGGTCGTGTCTGTCATGCTGTTTTATCATCTCCATGTAAACTTCCATGTTATGGCAGTCAGCCGTAAGCAAAATTTAAGTTAATCCGACAAACAAAAGACTTTAACAACCACTACTCTCAACTATTCACACTTCTGACACTCACATTGGTGACGAGTGAATACTTTTTCCCCCCCATCTGTTGCATGCTTTTCTTTCACCTAACAATGGTTTTAATAAGAAATGTCTTTTTAAAAACAAGACATGTAAAATGTGTGGTTATACAAGTGCAACATGGCAGTGAAATGTGATTTACCTCCCTGCCAAAATAATCCCCCCCCCCTCTGGTTTAGAAGGCCAGGCTGACTTCAAATTTATTCCACCAACATCCCCCGACCCCCGATTAAACCCTAGAAATTGCAAGCCTGAAGCTGCAACACGGCGGTCCATATAATTCATATTATAAGGGGGAGTTACTCTGACCGTTCGTTTTAAATCTTGGGAATTAAATCCACTTAAAACACTGCATTACTGAGAATGCACGTGCACACAAAAGGGGGGTGGATTTGGTGGAGGGGGATTTCGGCACAACACTGGCTGCAGTGGAGGGCAGCAGCCTTTGGGGACGGGAGACGTGGCCTTCAGGTGGAGGGCAGCGGCGTTTGGGGGGGAAGAGACCAGGGGCACGCAGAAGCTGAAGGGTGGCCACCTTCTGATAGCAATACAAGCTTGGCGCTTTCATCTTGGGATTTCACGGTGTTCAACAATCCAGGGCTCCGAAATTCCTCTCCAATTGCAAGGGGGGGGGGGGGTGTTACTGAAAACCATCCCTTTCATTATAGCACACTTAGGTCTACCTCATGTCCTTCGGGAAACATTACAAAAGAAGACGAATACGAAGAATAGGGCATAATACATTTTGGAAGACAACTTGTAGCAACTGGGGGCAAAATATTTTTGCAGGGAAGGGATTTTCGACCGACTCTAAGCAAGAATCGCAAGCATGTAAAATATGAGAAGTAAAAACTACATTTAGCCGAACTGGCTGAACCTTATAAAATGAGCATTCGAATGCTTGCGATTTAAATAGATCAGATTTCCTGAAAGTGTCCTGGGTCTGTCATAAAATATGAATACGTGAAAACCACTCACTACTTCGCCATGGACGACACACAAAGACAAACCGGTCTTACGAGATGGATGTGTGTGAAAAGCACGAAAGTCCCTCCCGTTACGCAGTAACGCTGCACTATCTGCTCCTTAAGGTTTTATACATGGTTTTGACACGGAAAGTATCCACGGTTAGCCAGTGAAGATCGGCAAATATAACTGCTTATTCAAGTTAAGAAAACATCGCGAAACTATGCAGAATAATCCAGTACTGCAATCGCCGCTTCATCTGATAACAGCGTTACAGTGCCACAGATATTTAGAAAGGAACATTATTACAGGGGCAGCTGGGTTTATGCGGCCGCTTCAGCCCAGCACAGAAAGCAGATGACTTTCCCATTAAACCCTGGCTGGGCACAGACATGCTTCCTGGCTTCCTGCGCATGAAGGACATCTTTACATGCTACTGTGCACAATGACCTCATGGCGCAAATGAAAACTTTAAAATCTCCGATCTTCTCAACTTTTCTCCCCGGATCAGTCGCCATGATATAAATATTGTTTTTTTAACCTCACTAGAGAAAAAATGTACTGCGGTATAACTAGGCCAAAACTTTTCTGTTGCAGCTAAAATATGCGCGTAAATGGAAACTCGCCAGCGTTGGTGCCTCTCCAGTTTTTCCCAGTACAATACAAATCTAATTAGATCATAGCAGTCGGACATGATACTGTAACAGGGATAACAAAGGATCCGGCAGCGGAGAAGTCGTAGAAAACAAAACTTACCAATCAAACCTCCCACCAGGAACGAAAACACTTGAAATAGGAGCAGAATGACTCCGGCGATAACCAGCTTTTTCGTGCTCATGTTTTCGATAATTGCCCCGGCCATGTTTAAACTTTCCTGAAACCTCGCAGTTAACAAGAATAAGGGCTAATGGAAGAGAAAAGTGGCCGTATCCAGCCACCCCGGATCCCGAGAATGATTGCGGCGACTCTCTACTGCCTTCCAGCTTTCTGTAGATGAACTATAGAGGAAAAGGGATCATCACATGACCGCCGTATGAGGCGAGCCGCGCTTCACACTTTCTGCCCTTTTAAACCTTCGCCGATGGAAAATCAAGCCACGTTTCTTCTCTTTTTATGGATGGGTTCTCCGTTTAACGCCCCATGGCGATGTCATGGCTCAATGTGATACTGTAGATCTACCATTAGCTGTAGGCGGCATGTGCACCCCGGGTTTGATCTCTATACCAGAGCTGTACAACATGAATACATGGGACAGTGAATGTGAAGCTTATTTTATGATGTCCAAATGCGTTTTTTTATAATTTATGAAATACTGCGATAAATTTTCTTCTCCATGTGATCTTCGTCCTGCCACTTTTTAAATATAGAGTAAGAGCCTTTCATAAAAGCCCTCTAATGGTATTCGTGCCTAAAATTAAGCGAAAACATGAATTTTTCAGATGCCGGAGGCTTGCAGGGTTGTGCTTTTGTCTGAGTATTTCACAAAAAATGCAGCAATAATTCACACAGCGTCTTTCACTCTGAAGCTGTATCGCCGTTGGAACACATAGAACAGTGTTAATATTTGAAGTCAATCATTGTAGCTGGTCGCAATGTCGCAGAAAGTCAAGATGGATGTAGAATTTCTTTCATTTGAAATGCATGGTTAACATACCAATTCATTTCTCATCTGGCATTCCGATTACCTAAATTTGTTTTCAGGCCCTCAATCTGCCAAATTTTCACTTACAGCACAAATTTGAGTGCTTTTATTAGCAAGAAAATGTCATATCTTTGATTCATCAAAGAAAGTAGCTGTAACTAAACCATTGGGGGATATATATAAAAACATTATCAGTCAAAAGTTTTTGCAGATTTTCTACATGCACATGTCACTCAATTAACATTTACTAAAATACACTCAGTATTCTTTGCTAACAGATAAAGGTACGATGTGTTCACCATTTGAGTACTTTTATCAAATCAAATCACTTTTATTGTCACAGCACAATACTGGTACAATGGTACAGTACATGTGAGTGAAATTCTTGTGTGTGAGCTTCACAAGCAGTAGTGGTGTACAATATAAGAAATAAAGAAATATATACAGAATAAAATATAAGTAAGGGAAATGTATAATCTAGGGAATATATAATAGGGGAAATATATAAATAATAAAATATAAGAATAACAAATATTAAAAGTCAATGTGCAATGAATGATATATGTACAAAATAAAGTGAATGAACATTAAATATGTGAATACCTGCATACATATATGTA
>JABFEA020000046.1:2301781-2323452 GCA_019775915.2 Cyphomyrus plagiostoma
CAAGTAGTGATGCATCCAGTGAGGATGCTCTCAATGGCACAGCGGTAGAAGGTCCTGAGGATGCGGGGGCTCATGCCAAATATAAATGCGTTTTATTACCAAGAAAATGCCATATCTTTGATTCATCAAAGAAACCTCCACTGGCAGATACAACGGCAGAGAAAATTCGAGGCATTCTTTCTAGAAGAGACATTAAATACTGCACTGATTTGTGGGATGAAACAGGTAACTAGTACATTTCAAGCTAAAGGAAAGCCTAGAATCTGACTAAGCCATCACTGCGCAAACAGTTAGTAAGATGTCAGGCATACACTGATACATACTCTTTCCATGTTAAAAAGGATTTCTTTCTATTTGACTTATATTTTCACGTATGCTTCATTTATATCATTAGATTTCCCAGTGCTTAACATCAATAAAAAAATCTGCAGTTTATGAAATAAATGGAAAAATGGCAAAAACAAGAACTTCTGACTAGTAGTGCATATATTAACGATGCGGTAATTAGTGTTAACACCACAGTGGCACTGACTATAGAATCTGAATGTTTAAATATAGCAGTTTAAATGTTTTTGCCCCTACGGAGCACAATGTTTATCGGCCGCCGTGTGTGTTTCAGAAACCCTGCTGGAGGCTTCAGTAGCAGTCAGGTGTTTTATTAGCTGAGTTTCTGATCTGGGGCGTGAATTTCACCCCTGACGCCACCCCACTTGTATAGTTCAAACAGGGGATACAGGCCACTCCTCACGTAGGTGCACCTTACGACGCGTGAAATGAATGCAGGAGACGCGCAGCGGCCATGATGCCTACGCGTATGCGTTGTGAGCCCCAAGCGTAAGTCACCCCTCAGGTGTGTCGCTGCCCCAGGTCCGGTGAGCCCTCAGAGCAGCGTTAAAGCGGCACACACATGCATATCAGATATGGCCTTTGGGCAAGTAGTAAAGGACACTAATGAAGTACATTTATCAAGTATCTGTACATAACTTGAATATCAATATCAAATTTCACTCCACTACATTCCCATGAAAGCTTTCATTACTCATTACTCATTATCATAAGCAGATGAATTTTCTTTTCAAAAATGCAATAAGCCATATTTCTATGGGCATACCCTTAATCCTAAGCATTTCAGCTCTATTACCCCCACCCATTAAACCCCTGACCTTAATTATAAGTAACCAAACAAAATACGAGACTTTTGGCATTTTTAGTTTTTTTATTGTAGTCACAGATGTGTATAAAACTGAGTTGCCTCTTCTGGGGACCTCAAATGCATTGTGGCAACAAATAAACAATGCTTTGTTATTCATAATAAAATGTGATTTTGAAAAATTAAAGTATTTTTGAAATCAGGTACATTAACTTGAGTAAAAATTTGGCTGAAAAAGTTTCACTTGTATGGCAGTAACATTTGACCAGCAGTATCTATACTCATGTAATGGAGTTATGTACTTTGTGTACCACTGGATTTAGGTTTGGTGTCAATATCGGTTAGGAGCCAAATCACCGTCAAGCCTCAATGCCCCCGAAATACAGGGTACTCCAACAGTATCGGTAGTGACATGGCTATACCCAAATCTATGCCCTTGGATTAGGGACTGTAAAGTCAATGTCTGCTAAATCACAGATGCCGATATTTCTGTAGCTCATAGTATAGTACAAACTAATGGCCGTGCTTATGGCCGTGTAACTGAGAGTACTTTTCAGTATCTTTTTTCAGTATTAGCAGGACTAATATTGCAATGAAACATTGTAATACCGCGAGTAGGTATATTCACGCCAGGGTGGTTATTCATTTACACTCTTTATGTCGCTGCCAGTGTATTTAATGACTCACCTGTACTGTCACCTTCAGGCACAGGTGCGCGGAAAGATTGTATTAAAAGCGTTTTATCATCAGCCTGTTTATTCATTTTTCACATTGATTATCGAAGCTGGATGTTCTGCATCTGTCGTCAATTAATTCTTTAAAACGTTCTTTATTGTCATTTTGATTTTATTTCAGTTCATTATAGCTACCTCACGTGCACTTTTACTTGAATTTATGCGGGGTAAAATCAGGCTACATTACATTCATCTGACGCCATAGATTGCTGCGGTAAGTAATTTTCTTTAGTTGATTGCATGGTTATCGATAAACGAATTTACTATCAAACAACACAGAAGCTCTACAAATCACAAGTAAAAATTCATTTTATTTTCACAAGGTTGTTTTCCGTTGCTTTCGCCTTAACTGGACGACGTTTACACTTAGGTGTAAATAAGCGCCCCTTACTTCCATATTTGTTTTGTGTCCATGTGTGCCGGTGCAGTGAACTGAAAGTATAGTTCTGGTTTCTCTTTCAGGTCATTGAAAGCCTTGGGATCCCTTGGCGCACACGGAGGCCACCAGAACCACTGGAATGCGGCAGTGATTAATACCCCGCCGCCCCCAGCGCTAATTCAGCGCATTCTGCTGCGCTCACCTGCCGTGCTCCTCAATGGACGGAATTGAATGGGCCTCGATATGCATCCCTCCTCTTCAAAAGCGGCTGCCGTGGCCACGTCCTGCCATGGATCGGAAAATCCGCAATTCTTTGCGCAGTGACGATTTGCCTGCAGCCTTATCGGCCATACAGCAGAAAAGACAAGCTTACAGTCACCGAGGGTCGGAAGCTGCAAAGACGAACCGTGGAAGATTCACCAGTCGAAGCAGAATGCAAATTGTGGTACAAAGTGCAATATTTATATTCTAGTGACAAATTCAAGATCTCTCAAATTATTAAGATGCACTTTGTAAATTCTGGAATTTTTTATATTCAGCTCTATTTTAAAATTAAATTATAGTTCATATGTAATTAAAAAAACGTTTGTAAAATTGTTAGTGGAAACATTTTTAAAATCTATGACGGAGCATCAAAAACATGGGAGGCAATATTTTGAAATCAGAAAATGTTTCTGTTCTGCATGCCAGAAAGGCTGCGATGACACTGATTCTGCCGTGTGGTTATAGGGGCTGGTTTTTTAATCGGTATACAATTGAAAGTTGTGTGTCGCCTGCTGTCGACAATGGATGTAGCTTAAAATAACTGAGGCTACTGCTGGCAGTACGGAGCATTTCCGACTAAACTTAATTCGGGACAGTGAACAATTGCATTAGTCATAGAGCTAAGTCTTGATTTTTCAGTTGGTTTATCAGCAATGAAGCTCCTGATAATTACATATAATCATTTGATAGACTATTATATTTTTTCGGTTGATATTGTAATATTCAGGTCGACTCATGAAGTATAATTAAATCAGTAGTCTTTTGTTGCGGTTCCAGTGTTCCACGATGTTTCGTTTGTATAGCTACTGTAAATACACATCGTATTTGTCTTGAAAGGAGGTTAGCATCTTGGAAGACAAGATCCAACACTGCCATCTGCTTGTTTTCATTATTTCAGCTGTCATCAATTATTCATCTCCAGCACCAGCACTTTGTGGTACGGAAAATGAAAAGCTTTTATCGCATAACCTCTGTGAACCCACTCGGGTCTGAATGACAGCCGGACGGAGCAAAGATCCTGTAAACTGTTCCAATCAAATGTCTCCCCTTGATAATAAAGACTCACAAGGAAACATGGCTCTTTACGTCAAGGAACTTCGAAGAATTTGAAGTTCTGGGCAGCTGGGTATAGACTGACCGGCGATCCCGCCAGTGCATTAAAAAAGTAGCTCCCCCCTGTGGCTGAAGCCAGGAAAACAGCATAACAGATTTTCTCAAAAATGTTCGCCTACCTGCCGACGTTAGAAATCAATGATGATTACTACTAGTGCCATTATGTTCGATTACATACAATAAAACATGTCAGGCTAATAATTACAAGTACATATAACTTTCTGCATTATGCGAACATATCTGAGATCCACCATAGTCATTGGCTTCTAGTACAATTGCATAAATCATTTTATTCAAGTCCAGAATGTATCTCACTTACCCTAATCCAAGCCATGACGCACTCACAGACATGCATTATCAAAATACACAAAATTCATCTCATTTTCAACACCCTGAAAAGTATTTACCTCGCCTTAAAACATACATCAAAAATAAGTAAAATGTCCACGTTATAAAACATCAATTTTATTGCTCAGAGTACAGCTTGTGAAGAGGCATTGGGAACAGGCATTGCAGCGAGTCATCACCGGGTGTCTCTGGTCATATCGATGCATCTTAACATCACCTCTTAAACAGGATGTGCCCAAACACTTCTGTGATATGAAACATACATTCTGCTCCTATGTGGCTATACAATGGGCCACCTTCAGCCCAGACAACGCACCTTGACAGTTTCACTCCTTCACATGTGAAACTTCCTGTCACTAAATTTTCATCTATCTTTGGTTCTGCAATACAAAGTGTACTTCCTATGTTGTTTAGGTTTATTACTGCAATACTGATTTGAGAGGGGCAGCTAAACCCTACATATACAATGATGACTTGGAAATACATAAGTCACATTTTAATTGTATTTTATTTTTATTTTTTTTTACAAAAAAGGGAAAAAAACTGGAAAACACCCCATTTTCAATAAGAATGTGTTGTTGCACCAGTTAATACAATTTAAAGCAAAAAAAAAAAAAGAAGAGAACAGGGGCAACATTTGAAGGCGAGTGTCCTCCCACACTAAGCACTTACCCAACATTCAAGAGTATCCTCTAGTCTTAAAATGAGTGTTGAATTATCCTTCAAAGTGACAATTCAACAAAAAACTGCACCAAGTATTTATAAAGTAGAGGGGAAAAGGAATCAAAACTGACCATAATTTCAAAACTGGTGTTAACCACGTGGGGTGGGATTTGGGGGACCAGAGAGAAACTCTGGAAGAACAAACAGTAACAGAAAAGCCCTCGGAGCTGAAGCAGACAAGGCAGTTTGGACTAAGACGAAAAAAAAAAAAAAAAAAAAAACTGTAGAGATGGTAGGTCCCAACACTGGCGAACTCTCCGGCCAAGCCACGGGCTCGGGGGGCCCGGACCGCGGCGACCTCGCTGGGTAGGGGCGGGGCAGCCTGGGGGCCAGGTTACATGTCATCTTCATCCTCTTCCTGAGAGGAGCCGGCCTGTTGGGCAGCGCTGGCCGAGGCTGCAGCCAGCTGTGCCTGCTGGGCTGCTTGCTGCATCTGTAGCCACTCCTGCTGGGCCAACTCTGCCTGCTGCTGCCGGGCCTAAAACACATACACACATGGGGGTCCTCATTTCCCTCACCTAACCCAGCCATGCTACGCTATCTGAGAGCAAGTTGAAACAGTACAGATCTACACCAGCACTAACTCGTGCATGGTTCCCTCGGCAGACAAGCCAGGCCAACCCCCAGACCACCAGGAGAAGATACTTCACTTCACAGGCTTTACCTTGGCAAATAGCTCTTGCTGCTGTCTGAGGAGCTCTTCCTCAGGAATACCGAGGTTTTCGAGACGAGAGCTGGCCTTCCTTCGCTTAAGTGCTACTGTTTTACACTCTTGTAAGACATCCTTCACCTCAGCGATGTAGGATGCAAAGCCCAGGCTTTCAAGTGCTGCGGGGAAAAAAAAATATGAAGAGCTATTTGGGGAGGAGTGGGGTTATAAGGGGCACACGGCCTCTCACATACATGGGAAATGCGCTGTTACTAACAATCAGTTTGACAACATAGATTTCTAAATAATTAAGATGTGAGCATGAGGACAATATGACCTGTGTTTAGGTTGCCATGTCCGTTGCACGCCCTTACCGTTTATAACATGCTCCGGGGAAATGGTTTTCTTCTCAGACTTGTTGCAGATTTCGTTCGCTTCAGAGGAGATAAGGTGGATGAACTCAGTGCAACAATTCACCACGAGTTCCCGGGCATCGTTGGCCACCCGCACGTTTGGGAGAGTTTCCTTGATCATTTTATTAATGGCCGCCCGGGGTATCGTGAGATCGTCGTCGTTTCCCGACGAAGAAGCCATTATGGTTTTATTTTAATAATAATAATAATAAAAAGAGAGATCCTTCTATGATTACTTAGGACAGCTGCTCAGCTGGATGCCGGAACGCCTCTGCGGCGGCCTAGAGGGTCAGACTTGCCGGCTTCACCCCCGCAATTACGGCGGAGCTCCGAAAATCAAACAACAGGCGCAAATAAACGCTAAAAAGCAGACCTGCGATGCCGTATAAGGAAAGCAATTCGTCGAGAAGTTACCGAAAAAAGGAAACGAAGCGAGGCGGCGCGGTTACCGACAGTGTCACTCAGTGTGTTTTTTGTTGTGTGGACATGAGCAGCTAACAAGCTAACGTGTAGCTAACGTTAGCTACAGCAACCAGCGCCCGCTGCATTTTCCGACTCACCATTTAACAGAATGTGGCGCTTCACTCGACATTTTATGACCGTTACTGAAATTCCGAATATGAAAAATGCTCCCAATGGAAAAAGTTATTCAGTTCATTCCTCCGTTTGGTACGCTCCCCAAAACGATGGAGCAGGATCTGACTTCAGCGGATGCGATCTGCCCTCACGTCACTCGACAGTCATTCTACTTCCGGTATAGATTTGCGGCGCATGCGTGCTTTCAACTGCACTGCTTTTGCAAGATTTGTGCATAAAGCTCGAGCATCCAACCGATTTGACGTCTTTTAACCGCTTATCCTGGTCATGGCATAGAACAGGGTTATTCAAATCACGGTCCTCGAGGTCCGAGCACTGCTGGTTTTCCAGCCTTCCTTTACCTGTCAGTCAGGTGTGAAGCCTCTGGCCTATCAGAATCAGTAATTATTAAACAACGACCTGGGAGAACTAAAAACACAGCCTGGATTTGGAATTGAGGTCCAGAGTTGAAGAACCCTGGCATAGAACATATCCCAGGCAGCATAGGGCACAAATATGGCATTCCAAAAATCGCAATAAAAAGTCAAAAAGAGTCATTTGGATCTTTTAAATCACATTTTTCAGAGGTGGTTCATTTTCAGTTATGAGTTAAAAATGAATGTTTCTGAGGTCTTAATTTTCTGCAGATGTGTTTAATTTAGGTTACAGGGACACTAGCTGTTCAGTTACTCATTACCAGTTACAGTTATTTTCTAAATTGTTGATCTAGGTTGCAATCTGTGTCAAAGACTTTTGCTGTCACTTCCACTGTACTCATGTGTTTTGGGGGTGCTGGTGTTTGGGTATTCCTCATACCTGTGTGCCCATCTGCCATACCTGGTCTTGATGGTACTTCCAGCAAGGTCCTCATCTTGCTGTCTTGCATTGTCACTCTTCCACATTTGCTCAGTTACCGCTCACAGTTGTAAACCCTGTGCTATAAAAGTCAGATTCATGCCCATGCTGTGGGTTTTATTCCAGAAATAAAACCAAAAATATGTTGTGCCTGTCAGAATTAGTGAGGGGCAAATTTATAGAGGGAGCAAATGCCTCTTGGAACAATATATCATGAATTTGCTCAGATAAGAAATGGTATTTACTTATGTAACTCAGAATGTATAATTTAGGTATCCATTGGAAACATATGTTAGAAAGCACTTCAGAGATACAGGAAGTGACAAGCCATGGTGCTCTGCCCAGTATGACACCATTTATGTTGATTGGTAGACTAACTGGTACCTCAAAGGAAAGGCATCACCATTTCCAACTACACCTGGAAGGGGGCCTTATTGGACACATGCTCACCCTACCTGATAGTCAATTCCCGCTAGATGCCTTAAAAACAGGACAACTTCATAAAAAGTTTAAACCCTCAGGAAATTTTTCTTGGTGTATTGAGCCTTGTTAATCATTTAACAGCATATCAAAGCAAAAAGGTGTGAATCATGTTCTGGTTTAACTCAATTACCAAGGCACTCCAAAAAATCCTTAAATGATGGTGCCTCTGCAAAATGCAGAGCTAAAATATTAAATATACTACTGTAGTCATTTTTGCTTATAAATGACAAAACACAAGCTCATTTTGAAAATCCAAAACATTTAATAAAAACCGATCAGTTCAGTTCCAAAGGCCACTGGATAAAACTATAAAATTAACTAATTTATCAATATTGGACCCATGTCAAATATCTCAGCAGCAGCTGCGAGCATTATAGAGTTTAAGGCTTAGAAGTGCACCAGAAGATTTGCATATATAGGCAGTAACTGAGTATTGAAATGGTTAGTTTTGCAAAGTTTGTTTTGCTATTTTGGCTGCAATGTAGCTGAGTCAAACCTTCCACACTATAGGGTCCCAGTTAAGGAAAGGCCCTTCTTACCCACTCTTTTGTGTAAAGCGGGTTCTAAGGCAAGTACAGAAATACATTTGGACAGACGTGTAGCAAGTCAGCCCTGGCTGGCACATTAGGGACTGCATTTACTGTGTAACTGCATTGACACAAAGCGGCTGCAGAGACTCAGGTTCCGCAGCGCCTAGAACTTGGCCCGTATGCGGTCCAGCGGGTCCGAGTCCCACATGGTGGGATCCCAGGCCTGAAACCAGCCGGTGAAGATGGGCGGCTCGGCGCCCTGCTTGATGGTGACGATGGGCACTCCCCGACGTCCCGACGGGTCAGTGGTCACGTACTCTTCAGCTGAAAATCAGACACAATAAACGTGATCCAAAGCAGTTTTGCTCCTGCTCATCCCCAGGAAGAGCTAGAAAACGGCACCACACTCATACCGATTTTAGGAGATCCAGTCTTCTCAACCTCGTTCGCTTCGTTGCCAATCCAAAGGAAGATCTAGAAATGGGAGAATGGGGGGCAAATTTCTGTGTAGTGAATTGCTGATCCTGCAGTAGTGTGACAGTTTAGTACACTGGTGCTCCAGCTTACCTGGTCCCAGGTGTCCAGTAACATGACATCGTCCTGGGCGAGGTCAGCCTGAGTAAAGTCTCCAGGAATCTCCTCTGCCTGGAAGACGAGCCAGGTGAGAGAGAAAGGGTCACGACGTCAGCACGCAAGCAGACGACTCCCACCCGCCATGGATCTGACAGCCTAGCTGCATCCCCCACTCACAATGAGCCGTCCCGTCTTGTTGGAGCAGCCAAACAAACGCGGGGGCTTAATCGTGCGCTGCAGGGTCTTGGATGTCTGGTACTCCTTCTTCCCACCCAGCGCAGTCCAGAAGGCATCTGTCACAGGAAATGTGCTTCACAAATACAAGTCTATCCCAGCTAGACGCAGAACATGCCGATATATGGCCAATGCTCAAAAATCATCACTCAAAGCTACTAAAACACTAATGTAGCTGACATTTCTGTCAAAGCAGCAGCCTATTTATAGAACTGATGTTCCACAGTACAGCAGGAGGATTCCTGAACCTACATACTCTGGCTTACAAAGTGATATCCTTAACCTGCTGCCTCTGGCTCAGAATGATGCTTTTCAGATTCATCTGTTTCCACATCAGACTGCATGCTGCCCCCTACTGGCCGCCTGCGGGTTGCACAGACCCAGTTTAAGATGCGCTTGGGCGTCACCCCGACACACCTGGCTCCTTGCCCTCCTCCACCTGGGTGGGGCTTCCTCCCAGCACACCGGCCACTTGCTTGCCGGTGGTCACCTCCTCGCCGCTGGCGCCTACGCCCTTCCAGATAAAGGTTGAGGTGGGGCACTTGAGCACGAACACGTCGTTGGTGTTCAGACGGGAGGCAGAAGGATTCACCTGGCCGGGGGTTGACAGGAAGTGCTCAGGCTGGGTTTCTTACCACTGCCTGCTTAACAGAGCTTAAAAAGCAGACCAGTGAGCAGCGACGGAGGCATATGGATAAAGTCTGTCTTAAAATTTGCTCTTTCCTGTTCACCAGGGGCGTCCAGTCTTATCCACAAAGGGCCAGTGTATATGTGGATTTTCGCTGCAACTAGATTAATAGTTAGAGGACTGATTGGTTGGAGAATCCTCACACCTGGGTCTGAACAGCTGACCTACAGGTTATCCCAAAAACCTGCATACACACTGGTGCTTTGCGGATAAGACTGGGAAACCCTGCTGTACACTGTCACATTTCCTCTGATTAGATGTTAGAGGCGGAGCTAAGGCTACAGAATCAGTCCTCCCACACTGCTCCCTCCTTCCCTGGCCTCTCAGCATATTTCTGCGTTTCTGTCTTCGTTCATTGTTTTGCATTCAACTCATTTGCAAAAAAAAAAAAAAAAACGCCACACACTAAAACACTGCTGGTATGTAACGTAGTCACACCTTGTGTATTAATTTAATTAAAATCTTTAGCATTTATGTTCAGACTCTGTGGCCTGCATTTTGTCACTCTTTGAGGTCATGACAACAAAGACAGTACAGATAGTGCAAACGATTAATGTAGTGCAAACTAAAAAGCACACAAATAGAATCCTGAAAAATAGAGGATTATGGGATATAATATGTATGCATATCCCATAGTATTTATATAGCACTTTATCCAAAGTGACTTGTCCGGTTGGGTACTGTCTTCTTAGGTGGCAAGGATCCCTCTCAAAGGTACAGCAGCAGAGACCTTTGTGGGGGCAGCACCTTCCGCAGAGGCCGGCTGTGGCCGACAGACTCACCTCCACGGCGCGGGTGGACTGGCTGGTGCTCTGGCGGATGTGGAAAAGGCGGGTGGTGCCGGGGGTGCTCTGGCCACCTTTGCGGGACGTTCCCCCACTGTGGATGATCATGGGCTTCTTCTTGAAGAGACTCATGAGGTGCGGTGGCTCCTGGCCCTGTGTGACACGCACCTGAGGGGGTGGAACATCAGCTTCTTGTGGGCGGGGCCTTTACATCTTTTCATTATTATTCATGCATCTCATGTGAAAGACATCCACTACCTGATAAGCTTACTGGATGGAGTCAACTTATAAGGCAATGTTAAAACAGGTGTACACATTTGATAACCGAGAATGTAATTTGGCATATTTGCGGGGGGAGGCATGTGGACGTCGGTCTGGCCCACCTGGACGGGGGACCCACCCATGGAGTCATCGAGCTGGACCATGAGGAAGGCAGACGCCGCCAGCTCATCCTGGGTGGCCTTCAAGCCCTGCCTGCAATACGCCATATCAACTCCATTAGAATCCTCCCCCACCCGTGAGCCTCGAGGGACACTGCAGTTACATTGTCTTATCTGTCTCTACTGCGCAGCACTCAGGACAATAACTTCTGAGAATTATGAGTAGAAGGCCTTCTCACAGCCCAGGATCACACCTTTTTAGATAATGCATTGTACTCTTGGTGTAGTCTGGACCAAAGTGAGCCTTTGTGGCTGATGTTATACTCACCAGTTGTAGATGATGTGTTGTTCACTGCTCCCCTTCTTGTAGCTGTACAGAATGAGGTAGCAGTCACCCCCAAAGAACTGCCCATGGGTGGAGGGGTCCACTGCGACTCTGTCTCCGCCCTCTATACGCCAGATCTACAACCGAAGCGCAAGCGCACACGCGGTGTCAGCCACGCCGAACCCACCGAGGACAGGGGCTTCGCCGTTCCAGCCAGCTACCGACCTCAGACGCTCCGGAAATTCACACTGGCCGACAGGAAATCAGTTTACCTGGACCTTGCCGGAGCCGTCGTCCACCATGCCGTGCTGGGCAGCCATGGCCTTGTTAGTGTGCAGGGTGGAGGCATCGAAGGGCACCTGCTTCACCTTCGCAATTTGGCCAATTGTGTAGGCCTGGGTGGGACCTGTGGTTTCATCCTTGTCCTTCCAGTCTGAAAAGAACTGCTTAAAAAGGGTTGTCTCGCCCCCTGCTGGCATCACTTGGATCTGCAAGAAAAAACAATCTGGTATGTGGAAATGAACAAAGACCATCTTAGATTACATGTTTACAGTGGAGGTCTGGGGTCCTCTGCTGGCCACAAGCAGTCAGTACACAGTGTTATTGTCAGAACACAAGGGATTGTGGGATGGTGCAGTCAGTGCTGCATTTACCTGCGTTGTCTTGGGATAGTTCTTCTCCTTTATGAACTGTTCGGCTGTCTTCATGGCTGCTTTGCGTTCCTCTGAGTTAGCTTCTGGTCCTAATTGAGGAATTGAGCATATCTCAGGCACCAAACGGCAAAGGGAGACCACGCCAATGGCTTTAAGTGCGCAGCAGAATCCCGGAGCACCGTACCTTTCCAGAGGAAGATCTTGCCATCCAAACCGTTGTCCACGATGAAACACTCGCCAGGGATGAGCATGGTCTGCTTGAAGGGGCTCGCCTGGGCCACCAAAGTGGACTTCATAGATCCTGTGGCATCAGAGATCTGCCCCAGGAGCAAAGAAGAGCATTACAAAGCCATCTTGCACTGGGAATGGAGCAACAACAGTGCAGCAAGAACCAGATGTGGAAACGACCAACTACAAAGGGGTTAAATGTGACTGAACAAAGCAGAATAAGTTACTTAATCTCCATGTCACAAGTACAGGTCCTGTGAGGCGCTGTGCTCATTAGAAACCACAGAGTGACCTAATCCTCCAGTTTTCTGACACTGATTTGTTAATTTCACTTCCACACTTTGGTCAGATCATAAAAACTTTGCTGCAAAAGTTGAACAGTTCCTGTTGGAAACTGTTGGCTGCCTGAAAGAATTACCATGTACAGAGACGCCTTCCTCATGTTGGATATATCGACAGTCTCGTCGTCAGAAGTCCCCGAGGCGATGGTGCGCTTGGGACCCAGGGCCTAAAGATACAGATTAGGTTAATTTCAGACAGACACCTATGATCTTTGTCATCCAGTCAAGTGTTAAGTCTGTTCGTGAGCTCCTGGCAATGCAGCTTATGTTGCATTATAGGCCTCGGCAACGTTAAACTGCCAATCTCACATTGGTGTTCGAGGAGTCGCGAGTGAGGGAGTTGCTTTTGGGGGTCAACCTGGTTCACCCCTCTGAGCAGGCTGACGAAGTCCCTGCTTAGTTCCCCCTTGTGCCCACCTCCTCCAGCGCTGCGGGCTCAGCCCCATCCTCCACCATTTGCACTTTGGCGCGGCCGTTGCGCTCATTGTCGCGGATGTCGATGGCCACCTGCGAGGCCTTCACTCGCTCAAAACGGTTGGACTCCTTCCCGCACCACTGGTAGATGTCCTGTTGGGGCACCATGATGGGGGATGAGGAACATCACTGACGCGTTGCAGTGAAGCCACTAAGACGTGCCGTAAATGTTCCAGCATCGTCCAACCATCCACCCTTCAGATGCTGGTTGGGGACCGACTGCGTGCAGCTGAACTGCGGCGACCGTGTCGGATTGGTGCTCACCTTGCCCAGGTCCACGATGAAGCAGTCTCCCTGATTGAAGCTGTCCCACGACAGGGGCACCTCGGTGGCACGGATGGTCCGTCGCCCTTTGATGTGCAGCAAGCGCTTTACGTTCATGTCATTGGTCACCACGTGCTTGAAGCCTGAGGCCACACCCCCTTTCTGCAAAGGGAGGGGCATTTCAAATAACGGCTGACTTTACAGGGACTCCAAGGGTGTGCCTGCAATACCAGGTGATTCGTGCCAGAAACGCATTCGGGAAAGAATACAGGGGAGTGTCTAAAACATAACAAGGGTTTTTGCTGAGGGGGGGGCAAGAGACTCAAGGCGGTTTTGTAACATTCTTGGTGGTTAGCTCCTTTTTTAAGGTTTCTGCATGCCAACAGTAGTATGTCGGAACAGTAAACTCACCGCACTTCACAATACAGGGATTCACAAGAGTGACTCAGAGACACAGGAAAGGCGTTTTCTAAAGACCCAGAGCGTTAGTCTGCTGGACAAAAACAGCAGATCCTCTCAAGGTGGGACTGGTGCCTTCGCTTCACATCAGAAACCTTAAAAAACCTCAGAATGAGAGCTGACATGAGTCAGTCTCCCTGCATTTCCCACAGCGTATGGCTTCTATTTGCTCTGCTCGTTAAAGCCATTCTGAATTAAATGCAGCATCTTCCAGCCAAAAAGGCACTTCTCCATTTTTTTTTAGGAGAGACAAAGTAGATTTTTCCATGGCAACTCAGTGCTTTTATGGAAAAATGTTGCATGAGAGAAAAGTAATGACTGTTTCAGGAGTAATCATGCCTTGTTTTTCAAGACATGATGTGGAATGAAACACAAAACATCCAAAGACACCACAGGGGCCCAGAACCTACGCCTGAGCAAACAGGACTCTCTAAGCCCAGAAACGCTTCCAAAGCGCTATAGTACATTTAAGATAATGGAGCTGCAACTACAATCTCAGAGACCTGAAGATATTATTTGGATGTCAACAAGTTTAATTCTGAAAAACTGTGTCAAAAGTCTATTGCAACATATATGAAGAAATGCATTTCTTAAAGTAGGAAACCACACGTGTGTATTAATACATGTGTTTGTGAGAGAGAACCATCCACCACAAAGTAATTTTAAGCCTAACTCATATTTTAAATTCTGCTACCCAGTGCTGCGTAAATAGAGGTATAAAATGCAGAGGGAAGCCTAAAAAAAAGCAGAAGCAGATCTGAGAACAGAAGGCAGAACTACATCTTTCTTCTGTTCTTTTATTTGTCCAGATTAATAAACCTGGAAAACTTTATCTCAATGGTTGATTATTGACAAAGAACAAAAACAAAGAACACTTCTCTACACTTTGAATTTTATGAGAACAATAATCTATTATGAAGTCCGCTGGTCCGGCACATTGCTGAGGGCGAACAGCGCAGGGGAATTGAAAGGAAGTCGTGCAGCATCACAGACAGTTGCTGGGGAAGCTCACCTGGTATTTGATGCCAGACTTGAAGTATCCTGAGAAGGCGAGCGATTCGTTGCCCTGAATCTCGCGGAACTGCACAGGCTTGCCACCCAGGAAGTCATCCAGCTGTGTAGCAAAGATGGCCACCGCGCCACTCTCATCCTGAGAGCACTCATTCCCTGTAGGGGTACCAGAATCGGAGGATTATAGCACGGCATCTCGGACGTCATCGTGAGCCACTTCAGCTTTGCTCATGAAAGGAGCCTCTTCCTCAAAACACTTGACACGAAATAGTGCAACCACAGCCCCGCCACAAGAGAAACTACGCATAGTAACATGCGACGGCTTTGGAATGGTTGCGTGCCCGTGCAGGTATTGCAACGAGACAATGATCAGACTATTACTGTCTGTTCATAAGAGCCCTAAGTCAACATTTTAATTCGTTCCAAAGTTCTGGATTCACAAAAACAAGCTCCGCAGCTTTGGTTGTTCTTAAGAAGGCTGCAGACATGCAAACCAGAAGAATACAAAAGGGAGTAATTAATGTTTATATGCCACACTTCTGGGGAGAAACTCCACTCTGGTTAATGAAATGCTCTCATGAATGGAAAGTGGACTGTGATTCCATACAGAGAATGGCCTGCAGCGCCAGCCATGGTCCCAGGCTGGGAAAGCTGTGCTCCGACATTTGTTGCTGCTCTGTATATAAATAGATGCATCTGCAAAGCTTACAGGGAATTTCAGACTTTCTGCAGCCAGATTTTATTTAGGCCTGCAAAACAGAAGGTGGTTTTCGATTGGCGCAAGACACATCCTCTCCAGCTCACTGAACTGTAGGAATGTCCTGGCGGCCATGATAATTCACATAAAGGGTATTACTGTAATTTAATGGGGGGAGAGAAAAGTAATGATGAATATGTACTTTTGGGCAAATTTAACTGACCAACTTTCATCCAGCTACTCTTTACTTGTGCCTGCATTTTGCAAAAGGCTGGCGTTTGCATAATAATTGCAGGAAGTGCTGTGTATTGCGGCAGTGAACACATCCTGTACTTGCGCACACGCTCGCTCAGAGGTCATGTTACAGCCTCTCCCTTCCAGCCATCAATTCGGACGTCGGTCGGGTATCAGCACGGGACACATGCTCACCCAGCCACATGTGCAGGGAGTAGGATGGTGCTGGAGTTGTGTAGAGCACGAGGTAGGCATCACCGATGTAGAAACTGCCGAAGAGGGGTTTGGGGACCGGCTTCAGGTCCATGTTTTCGATGCGCCATATCTGCAGACCGGGCTGCTTCCCAGCCGTCTGAAATTCCTTGTGGGACACCATGGTCTGGAAGAAACACAATGGATCAGTACCAAGGACTGGACCACAGGAAGGATGCCCATAACAGTTATGAAACATACTGGGTTATTTTACACGAAAATATTCTCCCTGATTTTAAATTTTACAGCCACTTTTGCAAAACAGCGCGAGACGTCAATATTTCAGTCTGGATATGAAATTTGAGCAACACAAGAACAGGAGGAATAAGCATTAGAGATCCTGGAACAATCGAACAAACCCCAAGAAGATCGTATTCTGCAATCCGCCGCCATGTTCCTGTCTGTTTTTATTAAAACTTAACTAGGAAGTGCAAAATTATGATCTACATACAATGATTAAGGAGCTGGTTTCTGTTTGCGAAGGATCGGGTGTGATATTATTGACTCGTGAACAGGTGAACAATCCCGTTCTCCCCGAAGCTCCGATAGGCCTATATAACCTTGATCTGTTAGTGGTCAGGAACATGAGCAAAAGCCAGGTGTTTTATGACTGTGCACCGACTGCAGAAGTGTCGCATACAACCTTACCCCCGTCGATCACACGCACATTGTGCATCGATGGGAGTAATGAATAAGGTTGACCACCATGAGCGACCACCTATGTTGCTTACTCCGATAACAGAAATAATTTATATTATTTAGCTACATCCGCATCTTTTCTCATTCTTCATTCCATTCGCTCTTATAACACGCAGTTGTTTTTTCCCCTTGAATAATTAAACGATACGTTCAAATGACCAATTAAAGAACATTCAGAGAGAACAAAAAGAACAGCCCACCAACAAGCTACTGCTGTTTGGCTTGCTTGCGGTCTGTTTGTACTTCGTTATAATGTCTGGCCAAATGCATCCTAAGTGCGTCGGTTTTTTTTTTATCCGTTTAGAAACGCAGAGAGCAGCCTATTTGCTTCCTTTAATGTGAACAGTGTCGATCTTAGCGCAATAACCTAAGATACAGCAAGGCCCACTGGCTTTTTTTTTATATAAATGTATGCACATCATTAGTGCTATGCCAGTGTTATGACATCTCGTTACAAAACACAAATACAGCAAAAGTAGCAAAACGTTTTCATAATCATAAGTACAACATTTTACGTTAAACAAGCAGCGATAAACAATTACAAAATATGTGGCACATTCAGGCATACATGAATTACTAACTTCATTAAAATTAATGACTGAAAAATGTATGGTGTACGTTAGCTGCAAAAGTGAAACGATATCTTTTAGGTGTACGGTCCTCTTCATATGCAAAATAAGCAGTTTTACTTAAAAATTAGCAGCACAATTTCTGCGCAGTCGGAGTGGATTATTCGTGCATGAACTTGCATATTCAGACCGGACAAAAAAGTAAAAAAAAACATTTTTAAATCCTCGGTCCACTTTTGTCCTTGTTTAGTACAGTAGCGCCCCTCCATTTACATCGCGCAAAAGAAGCCTAAACTCCCGACAAAACCTGGATTTAAATCCCACTGCACAAAACGGACTCGTGCACCCCTGTGCGCGTTATTCATCAAACCATATTACTGAGGTAAGATTGCCGTAAAATCACTACCGCGATTATGGGACCTTTGTAAGAAATCGAATGCACATCTGGATTCGAGTCTGCTGCTTCTCCGCAGAAAGAAAGACGACCTCCACCATTAGTTCCACAACTCCGTTACAATGATTGCATTTTTTTAGAAAAAAAACAGGATTTAGAAAGCGATATTTAGCCACAATTTTAACAGACATAAAACATATTTAATAGGTATACTTTGAAACCACGGTAACAGCAACACGAATATATAAATTACACCGGGGAAAATTCATACATGAATACGCTACATCGGCAGTAACACAACAGAACTAAATATGATTCTCTATGAAATAGTAACTCATATTTACGGGATTCGCAGTTGGAGCTTTGAAGAATGAGCGTGCAAGAGGCAGCCAGTGCAGATGGCAGACAGATGTGGGGGTGGTCACGCTGGAAAGCGCACTGCCAGTTAAATAGCTCGCGGAGGAGTGTCTGATTGGCTAAGAGGCCGGAGTATCAATATTATTTCTTGCCTTTCGCCGTACAGCGAGGTAACTGCAACTCCACTGTGCAAATGCCCCGAGGGACCGTGCCTTGGTGACCTAGGGAAAGATATTATTTATTTAAAAATAAATAAAACTGTAACCTAATCTGCATGAATGCAAGTTTTGCATTGGTTGAACGCATCAGCAGGAAAACAAAACCACAGAGCTGTAGCGCAATTCACAGTGATAAAAGCTCTTAAGCGATAGGATGAGTGTTGTAGGAAATTCTATTAATATAAATTTCACAGCATCAGTTTATAAACCATACTTTTACCCCGAAGTGTCATGTTTAATTTTAAATATGTTGTACGTACATGCTGAAAGCAGTATGGGGGCGGGGAGACGAAGACATTGCGACACAAATCAGTTTCTTCGTGGCAGCGACACATAACCAGATGAGTAGCAACAGAAAAGGCATAGCGGCCCGGGGCGCAGAGGCGGGCGGGTTCCTTGTGGACGCGCGTCTGCAGGTAAGTAGCCTAGTAACAGGTTTGAACCAGCCACCCCCCGGGTAAATATACGGAGGTAGATTGATTGGTAAGGCTGCTAGACCCGCCACGACAATTTTTTTTTCTGGCTGCGGTCCTGAAATAGAAACGCACAAGAAATAATTTTAATGATTTAAAAATATCTAGCCGAAGTTTAGTCCAAAGAGGGCGTCGCATACCCACAAAATATTCAACAAATAATCAGAAGAAGAAAACTAAAATAAACTAAAAAGGAGACAGACCAGGAAAGGGATTTTAATTACTTCTGGGCTAATTCCAAATGAGGGAGAGGACTTATTATGGACATAGCAAACAACTTCTCATTTAATTACTCATTTCAGAATGATGCTTTGTTTCAGCCACCATCTTGGCGCCAAAATAGCTTTTGTTTTCAGAAGATGGGAACTTACTGTGGTGTTTACAGATGGGTAGATGGGGCCTACTCAGAGCAGCCGTCCCACGCCTGCCTTCCAGAAAAAGCAAACACCAGTGGTACTGGAGTGACAGTGGAGCCAATGAGAGGCCAAAGTACTTGCAGTTTTTCAGAAGGTCTGGGGCACCACAAAAAAACGGAGCCTGATCACTGCTATAATGCAGGACTGGTGTGCGGCTCAGCAGTTCAGGAAGCTGCACCAGCCTAAGTTACCACTCGAAATCCCAGGGTTGGTGGATTGATCTCACCCTTGGGCTCTTAACTCTGAATTGTCCCAGCAACTGTCTAGCACCTTTCACAAGAATGGATAAACATACAAAAAAAATGGCAATTGTGTAAGGAGAGGACCTCAAAGTAAGGAATCCCAAGCATTGGGTTCTCCTGGCAAACAGAAGGGGGTAAGAACCCCCCCCCCCCCCAGCCTAGAAGGGGTGTGTGCATTAGCCACAGACGTGATTATGATAATAAGAAGTGACTGCTTGCTTATTATACTCGGCAGAGCCAAAAAGAATTCCAGGTCCCTCCCTCGCTGAGGATTATATGACACAGCTACTGACATAACAGCAGATCCTACTTGTTGACAGAGGAAGGGAACTAGTTCGCAGGCAGGATTTCACATTCACGCCCCCACCATGCATTGTATTTTTACCATATTAAGACAAAGACATAGATCACTCTACATAAGAGTTATTGTAAACTGCTCTTTGGCTCAGCCTCCAGGGAGGACAACCCACAATATAGGTCGAATAAGAAATACTACCAGATGTAGTTAAAAAAAAAAGGAGTGGTGGTTGGTGGTTGGCTTTAGAGATAACTGGGCTGGTATGAAGCTGCTTTAAGATCTTCATGCTTGAGGTTGAGAAAGATAGAGTCAGTCGCTGCAGCTGAGCATAGTCATGACAACACGCAGGCCCCCTGCTTAACCCAGCATTGGGTTTTGGATAATGGATGGACTGATCAGATGGAAACACGCTTAATAATAATCAGCCACCGCTGGAAAAAAACACTGCAGCCTGATTCTCGTTTCCTACTGATAAATGTAACTAGCAGTGATATGGCACGGGGAGAAAATTTCTCCGTCGGTGGCATCCTGGTCTGCCGGTTTGGCAAAGCCTCCGCCCTCACCTTACCTGACTTTGCCTGCCACACAGGGAGGTGCACAACTCGTCCACTCGGTGCCGAAACCCCTGCAGGAAAGGGGCGTGTCACATGATGCGGATGACAGAACCTGATCTGATGAGAATTGGAACTAATTTGTGGGAGAGAACTGGAGCTGAAAATGCCAAACTGTTCCCACAACAGTAAGGGGCACTAATTTAACAGGAGAAAACAAGCCCTTGTCTAGAGCCAAAAGGAGGGCGGGGGCACTCTGGTTGCCACTTTTAATCAAGAGGAAACATTGATGTAAAAATATGCCAACTCAATAAATAAGAACTGGTTTGCCAATACAAAGAAAATATATAACCAGGGAGCACAAAATGGCTGCAGGTGACCTTGCTTCATGCTTTGGGCTGCTGAGGTGTAATGTTCTTCAATGCAGTATTTCAGCAACGAGAAGTGTCCGGCTTAACGTGCAAAGTGGATGCAACGAACTGCCACCCTTGAACCGGAGCCAAATAGCTTCTCCTTTGATAATTGTCTGAGAAAGAGAAGTGTCTCTCCCTTTAGAGCAGGGGTGTCAACTGCAGTCCTGGGGGGCCGCAGCCCTGTGTAGTTTAGTTCTTTCCCTGTTCCACCACAAATGATTCAGCTCAACAGCTATAGGTAATTAGCACAAGGAGTTGAATCAGGTATGTTAAACGAGGGGGAACCCAAAAATGTGCAGGGCTCTGCCCCCCCCCAGGACTGGAGCCTGACACCTGTGCTTTAGACTGTCAGTTTGCTTCCACAGAAACTAAATATGCTACCAATGGCATTTTCACAGATGCGTTTCGAGTTTTGGCCAAGAAATGAGTGGAGAACATTTATACTGATATATTTGTGGAAAATTTTACACAATTGCACTTCATTACACTCAACAACAGTACACGTGTTAAAAAACAGTTTGGCTGAAATACCTGTCAATCAATAGGGGTCAGAAGTTGGTTGACTCCATGCAAGTTCAGTTTATAAGTGTTTATTTTTGAAGAGAAAAATATCAACACTTTAAGACTGCTTACTGTAAATGAATAACACACACTTGGTAAAAATTTAATGCTTTGATTTGGGATTGAATGTGTAATGTTTCCTTTACATCTATAATATGGGCAATAAATAGATTTAAAAATATTTGCTTTTTTCACTTTTTTTTTTTTTTTTTTTTTTACACACCGAGGTGTTTTTTGAGTATCTTCCATTATATACACAGCTCATGCACAGAGATGAAATTTCAAATTTGTTGTAGTGCAAAGAAACATTAACAAACAGAATATAAATATGCAAGAAATTTCTAAAAATGTCTCTAATAAGGGAAGTTGCAAAAAAAACGAACTAAGGTCAGATCATTTGTCATTGAAATTAATAGTCAGTGATAAATACGGACCTGCGATTGCTGGGGTGACCCATCTAGCTGCCATGTGACTTGCCAGTGGAATGCACATCTGCCCTCTAGCTGGCAGTACGGTCAGTGCTTGAAGTGGGCCGGAACGCAGCGGAACACAGTTCCGGAACTTCTGTATTTTCGTCTTTTGGGTTCGGGTACTTACTGAAACTGATCCGACGCAGCGACAGTGGCCCGAGAATAGACAATATCACAAGACCGATAAAAGACTAC
>JABFEA020000046.1:2323552-2349363 GCA_019775915.2 Cyphomyrus plagiostoma
TGATTAAATTAAAATAGTTTTTGAACCAACACATCCTAAAGACTTGATTTTTTTTTTCACCGCACAAATGTCAAATGGCGGAAAATTAGAGTTCCTGCACTTATTTTTTCCCACTTCAAGCACTGAGTACGGTTACACCACCCACAAGCTGACCACCCCCCATATCAAACAAGACTAATTAGACCTTATGCTTTGTGCCTCAAAAATTCAAACCTTAATTAAAAGTCACTTTCAGAGGCTTCTCCCGCTGTTTTCAAAATGACCTTTTCTAGAACGAAAACACACCCATTGGAGAAGACATCTGGGCTAAATGTACGCTGTTCTGGGTGTGGTTTAATCCAATCCATATTGTAAATTGCTTACAATGTATCAATTGTCTCATTACAGGGCCAATAAATGCTCATCTATTTAGCGAGGAGAGTTAGAGAGAAATAGAGAAGATGATGAGTTAAACCAGTATTTAGTGTTTAATGTGTTTACTTTCAGTTTGGATTGAGATGGACCCCAGCTAATCAGTGAAGGGACCCCCCCTCTGATCTCTGAAGGCTCCTGCCTGGTGAAGGATGTAGCCATCTGCTGTCTGATGGTAACTGGCTTCTTTTTCAAATTTTCCAAATGCCACTCTTACCAGCCACTTAAAAAACCCTGTACAGGGCAGGTAGCTGCCACAGTAGCTCGGCGAGTGGTATGTTCCAGGTTTGTCAATCCCCTGCAAACTGGTTTGTACACAAGCTGTTTAAAAATTTATCTTCCCAACCAGGGCTCTGAAATGTCAACACTCCACTTTAGGGCAGGGCAGGTCGAGCAGCTGGTGTATAGCCTAAACACTCTGAACAAATGCCCCGTGAGACTAAATATGAACACTGCAAACAAGAAAACCTTAATCTGAGGCCTGAAGCCGGCTCTGTCGACTCACTTTTATGGTTAGGGGTGTAATAAATTTCTGCTCTGCACGTTGCCTTGCTCGTCCCCGTCGACAGCAGCGCCATCGCTCCCAGTGGTTGATTGGCTTCTGTAGACACACTAGCGAAGCCCGAACATACCAAGAGCGCAGGACCAAACCGCCTTGGAAAAAATGGCAGCACAGAGGGAACATTTCTGTGTCAGGGGTATGAAACCAAAATTCACAAGTTCCTGACCCAGTCGGCTGGCTTAACTGGTCTGAAATAACGGCTGGATAACAGTCAGGATTATGCAAAAAAAAATAAATAAATAAATAAACAATATATATATAAATAAAAAAAATTAAATCACAGAGTCCGACCCTGTTCCTCTAGACTCAGCATCACTGTACTTAAAGGTGACAGCTGGGCACACTAAATCACTATGGAAACAATCACCATGGCAACCTGTCAGGTTGTGAAAAGCCTTATGACGCCCTTGCACTGTGCTACAGAGCCCTGACCTCCTTATCACGAGCAACAGCACACCGATCTGCGTCCCACTTGCATTTATCGGCTAATAAGGCCGAGATCCTGTAACAATTTTACGAGCCAAAACAAAACAGGGAGTCCCAGTTTCGTTGGAAACTTCCCAGCCGGTGTCAACAGCACCCCACCTCATAAAACGAGCCGGCAATAAAAACATTTCACAGTGTCACTCTCCTTTTTCTTTGGGCACGAAGACACGAAGCCGGTTTCAGAGCCTTATGGTGAGCCACAAAGCCACTTCCGGGCTGGTACATGCCACCGCCGCCAACGACGTGAGGCGACAGACCTACCCACGCTGCCCGTCAAGCCCTGAAAGAGGCCTGGAAGCCATTTCTACACAAGCTACAAGAGTTTCAGTGGGTTTGCGTTGCACGCAAACAGCAGCAGGTACGTCACGTGACAGGAGGGAAACCAGGGCAGGACCCAGAGTGGCAGACTGCAATCGCGAGGGTTTGCGGATCTCAGCAGGACAGCAAGGTGAGCAGCCTAAATGCGAGCTGGTCCGGTGAAGCCAGGGAAGACAGAACTATTTGCCTTCGGGTACACGAACGTGAGTGAAACACACACACAATCCCTCACTGTTATGAACAGACGCATGCGGATGGCGGCAAATAACACTCACATGATACATACATTTTATTCACACACAGAAAAATATGCATGGTCACGCACATATAAACACGATTACACACACACGGCCGCTCGCAACCCCCGACGGAGCCGAACGGCTTCACCGGGCCTTCCCTTATATAAAAAGATGCGTGAAGGCGGCAAACATGTACCAAACTCCGGTGATCACCGCGACACCATCAATGTCAGAGAAAGTGTTGAGGCTTCCCAAAAATATTCGAATTCAGACAAAAATAAACAAACACCTCAGCAAGCCTCTATTGGAACCGCAATGCATCATCTAAAAGTGTTAAAATGGATTCCTAGTGCTTAGAATTGTTAACCAACTGTGGGAACATCACCTCAGAGTCAGAAGCTGATAACACTCACGTCGTTCATGTGCAAGACGGAAAGCCCCACTTTTGTTTACGTTAGGCAGTTTCCTATGAAATAAATGACATTATTTCAAACAGAAATCGTTTACTTCAGACAACATTCTCTGGCAGGGACAAAGAGAAAGGGCCACACTCATCATGGATGACGGTCCCAGAGTCGGGTCCCTGGGAGTCTCTGTCCACGAGGTGTGGAGGGGGAGAGCGCACCTCCAGAAAGGTGGGGGGGTAAGAATGTGCCCTCGTGGGATACTATCTCTGGAGCACCAGGAAGTCACCTGGAACGTGGACATTGGGAAGGCCGCTTCAGGCTAAAGTCACTGCCCAGGAGTGGAGGGCCAGCTGTGAGCCTCTGCATTGAGTTTTAGCTGTAATTATAATACAGCATTTCCGGGGGTCTGTATGAAACGAAAAGCTAAATGCCACACTTCCTGTTCTGATTCACAAGCGAGGGGCGGCGGGCGGCAGCTTTGGTGTGCGGGGCTCACCGAAATTATTCAGCTAAGAGAACAGCTTTGATGAGAGTGCGTTTATGTTCAAAGAGTGATAGGTTTCACGGTGGGGCCTTCCTGTGTGTGCCAGGATACACCATGTGGTCTGAGAATGATTCAGGGCAAACATCACAAAAACCTAAAAAACCAAATAAATCATTTAATTAGGTCTATTAAACATCTAACTATATACATATACACAATGTAAAACAAAAGCATGCAAGTGAAGAGAGTAAATTTACACTCCTCTTGCTAGGAGCTGAGAAATGTCTGCTGTCATGCTAACCTTAGCTAATCAGCAATCATGGTAATGTTACGGGAACAGCAGCTGTGCTAATCTTAGCCAAGGCACACTGACCTGCACACACATTTCGCTTCAGGAGCCGCCTTAGACACGTCAGGCTCACAAACCCACAACCCGAGAGTAAACAGCCCTGAATTAACACCATCGGTATGACATAAATAAAATTTGTGGGTTGAAACCATGAGCTCATTTCACTTCAAGCGAAAACGACTTCCAAAGCTTAAGCTGGCAGAAGACATTGTGCAATTCTAGATACAATGTTAATCCCTGACCAGCACTGATATGAGAGCAGGTAAAGAGTCATTGTGGGCCAACAGGCAACGGCACGAATGTCCACCGCAGACGGATCCCAGCTGCCCGGCCTCAGGAGACGCTCTTGCATCTGAGGAAATGTTTCTGCTCTCTTATAAGCCTCATCCGGCTGGTTGTCTTCATGCCTTGGGTGGAGCATCTGCAGATCGGAACCGGTGAGTTCATTAAACACTCAGATGGGACTGCTGCAATGCCATTAACAGTCAAACAGGCGTCTATCTGATTACGTCCTATTACTATTTGTGATGCTTCAACCAACTGTCTCACTCCTTTTGTCAGGTGTACAATGACAAACATTCAGCATGACACTCATGCAGGGGCCCCATAAAAGAAAGAATTAACAAAGGCCCCTGAGTAACAGGGGCCCTAAAATATTTGGAACATAATTGGATTGACCTGGGTGAGGGGCCAAAAATCTCTAGTGACAGCCCTGTCCTCATGTGACCAAAGCAGGTCATCAGATGACACCTCATCAGATAGTAAGAGGCATCTCTTTGGCAGCCTGTAAGCCAGTCTTTCAATGGGACAGCGACACCCAAAGTCCCAGGAAGGACACTGGGGTCAACAGGCCAGCGAGAAGAGCTCTTGCTTGCCAGAACCTTCTGGATTCCTGGTCATACCAGCCACGACGGGGTCAGATTCGCCCTGCAAGGCCAGCTGCCTGCTGATGAGCTTCAGCATGCCGGTGAAGGTGTCCATGTTGGGCTCTGCTGGAGACCCCGGCCCAGAGACATCGATGGTGCCGTCCTCGTTCTCCTCAGCCATGTAGGTCAGCGGGTTGAAGGAGAGCTCTGAGCAGGAAGACTCTCGCTGGCTCAGACCTCGCCAGCTCTGCTCCAGGGGCTCCAACGTGCCGCGCAGCGCTTCCCTCAGGCTCTCTGGCAGGCCCAGGGAGTCACTGTCCACCCAGCACCCAGGACATGGCACCTCCTTGTTGCCACTGGACGACGGTGGCTGAAGCACAGTGTCACAGAGCAGGGAAGCGTTCTTCAGCTCGGCCGTTCTGTCGTAGCTGGAGAGCCTGGCCTGCAGCCGCGTGACCTCCGACTCCTAGAAATGGCATATCGGGTCAATCCACTGAACATCACAAGCAATGGACTAAGGCCATGACAACGAGAACATCTCATTGTGGAGGTCCCATCCTCAGGTATACTTGTGTCTGCTAGGACCCACAAAACATCAAAGCTAGGGGCTCCCACTCGATGCCTCATCTTGGAAGAACTTTAACTAGAGTGTTGGATTCATAGAAGACTTCGATGAGGGGCAGCGTGATGGATGGACGAATGAGGCACACCTTAACGAGCAGGGCCTCACTGGTGCACCGGAGGAGATCCTCGCGAGCCTGAAGCTCGGCCTGCAGGTTGGACTGCGCTCCCTGGGCCTCCTCCAGGCAGGAGGTGACCTGCTGCAGCCTTTGCACCAGCTGCTCCTGGGACAGGCGCAGGCTGCTGGAGATGTGCTCCGACACCTTCAAGAGCTGCGTGCGACTCAGCTCCAGGGCAGAAAGCTGAAGGTGGGCGCACAGACAGAACAGCCATTTTATCATGAGTCACTCTGCGGAACGTCCTCTGAATCCAAACAAACCAGTACGACTGGTGACAGACATATGGGAAAGAGTGCTCCATACAAAGACAAACGCAAAGACTCATTTGTGTGTACTCCTTCAAATTCGCAAAGTCAAATCAAAAACTTTGTCATTTCAAAATATAGAGGGAAACACTGAAATCATATAGCGCTCGTCTGAGACTTGGCCTAACATAGGACGACAGGTTAGATGCACAAGACAATAAACACGCAAACAAGCTTTATACAGCGTACCTTTCACCTAGACCTGTGCCTTGGGTGTGACTGCACATTATCAAGTTTAGAAATGTGCATGTAAACAGCATACTGTGGAAAAACAGCAGCTGGCTGCAGTAAAGCACAGTATAGAACTGCCTATGATCCAGTGAAATCTCCCTAAACAGCCCTGACTCTGCTCTCTCTCCACATCCTCATAAAGAGAGGATCCATGCTGGGTTTTCACTGGTCGGGGACACAAAGGAAACCAGTGTAGCGATGGACTGTGGTGGCCGTTAGTGGGGGAATGCTTGGGGACTGGGAGGCACATACACACCCATCGCCAGCGGGGCGCGGCAACCTGGCAGCCAGAGGATTATGGGTTAAGGGGTGATAGTTTTGTACGGGCGGATGCTGGCATGTCACGGTTAGAGGGAGGAATTCAAAAGCCACGATCTTCATGGTTCTGCATTAACTCAAGCGACTCGTGCACAGAAAGACGGCAGCAGCATTTCTCTGCTGCCTGGACATGTGAAGGACTAAATATGCAAGGAGGCTGCTTAAGAGAAGGGAGAGCGGATTCCCTCCTAGGAGCTACCAGGGGACTTCTGTCCTGCTCCCTGGGCCTGGTTCCCAGCCCCGGTCCCTAGTTCGCCTTCCCATGGGGCTCTTTGTGGTGCAAACTCTGCCATGTTTGCACGCTGCAGTAGGCTGCTCCGATTACTCATTATGGTGCTCAGATGCTCCTCCTGACGCGTACCCAGCCACTGAAGGACCCCACCCCCTCAGCCCGCACCGTAGAACCTCCCACACATCCCACGTAAACAACAGTTTCATTAGCCGATGTCGTTGCTGTACCAGGGCGGTTCATTGCCAGGCAACCAATCAGGTAAACAAAAACACTGTACCCGGTGCATGCCCTCCAGCCCCCTACCTCCGTGCGATGTTCCTCCCGCTGCATTTCCAGCTCCCTCTCCAGGCGCATGACGGCGGCCCCCAGCTGGGTCTCCAGCTCTGAAGCGCGGGCCTGCGACGCTGCCAGGTCCTGGCCCAGCTGCCGGGCCTGGACATCCTGCCTCCGCAAACAGAGACACGTCACACGGAACCAGTGTAGGAGCAGAGCCTCACCTTCGCCAAGGGGACCGGGCCGGCAGCCGGGTAAGGCAACTCCCTGATTGTGCCTTCCGCAAACACCTCGCTTTCACTTGATTTTACATCAAGCTCAGAGAGGGGGATCGCTTTTAGTAACTTTTCCAGCCATAAAATCCTGCCTGTACTTTCCACCCTGGTGTGCTGGAACATCTGGTACTGATCAGAGCTTCAGACAATAGACTCCCTTTCAAGCTCATGTTAGCTTTGCCCCCCATGTCTGACCAAATACTCCCCCCACGTCTGACCAAATACTCCTGCTAGGACACACAGAGTGTGACCTTCACGGGTGACCTTCACAGGTGACTCTCAGCAGTGCTCCACCCTGAAAACAAATACCGGGGGCAGCCGGCAGTCGCTGCCACGTGTCTCCTACCTCTGAGGATACGACTCACGAGTTAAGCAGTAGCATTTCAGCTCTGCAGTAACCTGTTTATCTTCGTATTTATTTATTTAATAGATTCATTCGTCCATTGTGACCAGTCCCTGGAGCAACTGGGATTAAGGGCTTTTCTCAAGGACCCAACAGTGACATTTCCCTGCCCCTCTGGGCACTGACCACAGATGCATAACCCCTCCGATTTACACAGACATTTCCTGTTTCCACAAATGTGGAAACTGATATTAAGGGCAGTTTTGTTTTGGCTTTGATCACGAATACGCTGTGGGGGTTCGAAAGGTCACGTCCTAGTGAGCCGAGACCCCACACCATTCTGGTGCTCCACCTAAACCAACGTGCCACACCCACCGCTGACAGCCAGACATTACCAGCCTGCTGATGAACAATTTTCTGTTCTTTTCAAAATCACTGGAGGAGAACTGGCTACCGATGCGTTCATAATGGCATGAGACACAGCTGAAGTGAACACCCTGCCACCGAACTACACTGCAGCCCATTATTAATTAATTCACCCCAAGGTCCCTGAAGGCCAGCACCTCCCATCCCCCCCAGCCCCCATCCATTCGACTTGGTGCCAAGCTGTACCTTTTGTTGCACGAGGGTGACGCTGTTTTCCACCTCCCTCTCCAGGCCCTCACAGTGGCTCCGAGCCTCCTGCAGCCCCCTCCTCAGGCCCTCACAGTGGCTCCGAGCCTCCTGCAGCCCCTTCTCCAGGCCCTCACAGTGGCTCCGAGCCTCCTGTAGCTCCTGTAACATCCCAAATTCCTGTTTCACTTGGTCAAAGTGCCCCAGGTAGGTGCTACTGGGACAGACAGACACTACAGCGTTAGCCTTAAAATCTGACTTGGGAAATGGTGCCACCTGTAGGCCGAATTCACCACTTAAGTCTACAGTGATTGACACGTCCCCCTTGTGATGACTAACCGCTCACACTCTTAATGGCCCGCATAAATAAGTGCAATGGGATTTTGCCTTTAATGCACAAGGCAGACCGTGGTGCCACCATACTGAAATAAAACCAGGTAAAACGAGCTCAGCATCGCACCTATAGCCCACACCTTCTGCCTGGTGCTTCCCATAAAAAAGCCTCCCCAGTGCAGAAGCAGGATGAGGGTAAGGCTGCGCTTCAGACAGACACTCAGTACCTTCTCCAGGTCCTCTTTGTCCTGCAGCTGTTTGCGCACAAGCTCTAGCCGCCGGCTGAGAAGCTCCACCTGAGAGAGACGCATGCATGAGGGGACGGCCCCCAAGGTTAGCTCTGACCACATGACTGACTTCATTTTAATAGATGTCCATGGATGCTATTCAAAATGGCAGCAAACGGGGTAATTATTTTCTAACAAAATTCAGAAGAATAAAACGTGTCACGTAAACGTAGCGATACCAATAAGACAATGAAAATGAACTGCACGTTTATCTGGAACTTTGGGAGGTATTTCCCTAGAAACAGATAACCTTTCTTATCTCAGAGAAACACAAGATTACAGGACATTTAGCTGCTCCCTATAGAGAGAGGCCTGCATCTCACAGCCTTTTCAAAACTTTTATCATAACTGGTGCACTGAGGGAGGATTTTAAGGGAAATGTGAGCTTTCTCTAGAAGGGTATCTGGTTTGAAAATCACATCAGCAATGGTTTACACTCACACATCCTCACAGAGCTGTTTTATCCACTGATACTGAAGTAACTTCTCCTTTTGAAGCCGTTTAATTCCGGCTTGGGTACTACAGAAACGTACACCAGAGTCAGCTTCATAAACGAAGCCAGTGACCCAGACACGTCTGTCACACACAGGAGATCACCGCCATCCATAGTCAGGCATTTGTCTGATTGTAACATCTTTAATATGAAAAAAGTAATTCATATAACATTGGTCACGTAAGGGTCAGCGTCATGGTGAAATCGCACCTGCTTTTCACGCTCCATGACCTCCTTCTGTGATTTCTCTAGCTCCCCCTGCAGGTGAAGGACCTTTTTCTCCATGTCAAGCCTGTGGTCTCGAATAGCCACGTCGAGCTGGCTGAGCTGAGGAGGTGAGAGGAGAAGGTGTGTGTTAACGTGCGCGTCTTTGCACGTGTGCACGGTTACCCCGCACCCCAGTGCCATACCTGCAGTGCCCTCTGCTTCAGCTCCCCCTGCCTCTCCTTCAGTGCCACGTCCATGTCCAGAACCTCATGGCTCCGGTCCTCCAGCTCCTTCCGACTCTCCCTGCAGGAGGACACACGTCGTGGAGGTCAGAACCGGAACCATCCACAGGGAAGGGGGATTCAAGTGTGTCACAACATATTGGAGGAGCTGTGAAGATATCGCTCAACCGCTGAAGGCCAAAACACAGAAAAGCTCCTTTAGAAAGAAGAGAAGAACTTCTATGGTCATTTTCTTGGCCATTTTTAATGTTAGATGCATTGATACTGCACAGTACCTCCTCCAGACCCAGACTATGAGGATGGTCCTGCAACCTGAATATCAGATGAGCACATCAGCACCAGGCACCAGCACGGGGAGTTAGAGATAGGCTGACAATCGTGTCAGTGACTGAAGGAGCTGTGTCATTATGTTTTACCAACAATAACCCCACTGCAAGAACTACAGGACTTTGTGTTGCTTCCCAAGAGAATCCTAGAGAAATATTTCCAGAAATACCTAAGGGCATTCCCCCAACACAGTCCATGACAGATTCATGGAAGCTACCCTTATCACGACATCAGCGTTTTCAAACGGCAGACAGACGATGGCTTCGTCCTGCTTCATGCGGCCGGCCAATGAGCCGTTACCTCAGGTCACATGACCCAGACCATTGAGGAGGCCTGAAGCTAACAGGGAAATCCTAAAGCAGCCATTCTGGCAATAACCAAAAACAGAGTAAACAAATTTCAGCGGCCAAACCGGGCGTGCTGAGCGATAAGGATGCAACGTTACTTTATTTAAACCTTGGATTCAAGCGTGCTTTGGAAGATAGGACTAACAGTAAACAGACTGATTAAAGAGAAATAAAGGAAGGCTTGTTCTTTTGAAATAACTGAGCACTACCAGCAAACTGTAATAAAAGATATAAAAGATACGTGACTGATGTTTTCTTTTCATGATGTATGATCTGGGGGGGCTATGCTGGGAAAAAACACTGAATGGTGTGTCTGTACTCTTTAAAATAATTTTTTTTTTTAATCCAAGCACATTACTTCAGCGATGTACCAAGCCAATATCAGAGATTGGAACTGGGGCCGAGCCAGGCATTTTTTTTTTTTAAATCTGTATCGGCTACCACAGCTCAATCCAAAGCCCGACTGATTTCATTTCCTACGTCTGCCTAATCTGCGTCACATGCACAGTCTGTAGGGTTCTGGGCACACGCTGCTTTAAGCCTAAGGCACACAGCTTGAAACTACAAACTATCGAGATGTTGGCCGTGTGGAAATCCTTTAATTTGGAAACTTCAAGTTGCCCAACAGCCACCTTCGGTGTTCATAATGATGTCCTTTTGAGGCGGGGTAGCAACAGAGCATTATTTATAACGAATTTAATGAGGCGCTTACAGATACATAAGAATACTGCAACGTCGTGTGACTTACTCAGAGGATGAATGCAGCAACACCTGCATACGTTTAGGCATATTTAAATATTTATTAAAAAACAAGTATAAATACTGAATGGATTGGATCGGAGCAGTCACACTGGAGGACTGCAGTATAGGGGGTCAATGTGTGTAAAACTGTTTACCAGGAATTGTTTGTTTAACAATCAGTTTTAGACTATACCCAGCGGGAGACTGGGGTGCACTGGAGGGCCTGGGGGGGGGGTTCTGCAGGGTAGAGGGCAGAAGGGAGAAACAACAAAAGTGACTATAGGTCTGGATCATACGACAACAGGAGAACTGATACCAACCTGACAGCCATAACGGAGTTCATTTTATTATTACACGTTTTATATTAACATCCTAGAAATTGCTAATAAGCAAAAGGGCATGATGATTTCACTAACAGCTGTGGTCTCTCACAATTCGAACATGAAGCCACCTCTTTGTGGGGAACATGTGAACGACGCAGTATAGTTGGTTCCCCAAACGTGAACATGTGACCAACTGTAGACCATATACTCACACCCACAGCTAGAAAAATAAGGAACCGAAAAGGTGACCAATAACAGGAGCTGTGAAATTGAGTTACGAGGGTTTGATATTCCGGCCAGTAGACCAACAAGTAGCATTTCCTGAAATGGTCCACTGAAGTGTTCCAGAAGGGCGGTGGTCCAGGCACGTGCCGACCCATTCCAGGATCCGGCAGAGCCCCCAGGTGTCCAGCAGGAGGCGCTCACCTGAGCTCGGCAGCCAGCCTCTCCATGGCGGCCTCGCGCTCTTCGGCATCAAGCTGCGTGCGCTGCAGCACGCTGCGCAGCTCCTGCAGATGGCAGAGTGTGTCGGCCAGCTCCCCACGCACCGACTGCAGCTGCGTCTCCAGAAGCTGGGCGCGCTGCAGCGAGTTGCGCCGGTCCATCTCACTGCGGTGCAGCTTCTCCTCCAGGTCCACCACTGTAGGGCAACACAAGACTCCGTCAGGACAGAGACAGCCTGCCACCAAAATGCTGCATTCATGGAATCATTAAAATTGGAAATTCCCATAAACACATATAACAAAGGCTCCCACAACAAAGAAAGACTGTAGTTGTAATGCTCATAATAGTGACAGAAGGTATGGGAGGTCACGACTGACTTATACCCATTTCAGACTTCTTCTCCAGCTGGCCCTGGGTCTCCTGGAGCGTCTCCTCCATCTGGTTGAGCTGGGAGGCCTTGATGCCACTGTCCCGGCGCAACTGCAGAAGCTCCGTCTCCAGATCGGTCAGCCCATTGCGGCATGAGCTCATCTCTGCGGTCAGCTGCCTGCAAAAAGCACACGTGCTGGGCTCAGCCGGTACACACCGGACTCTCGGCTCTAATGACACCGACGTGGATCGTCCGGATTCACACAGCTCCCGTTCGGACTCCCTGGTGACACTGGCTCCAGAACCTGGGGAATTTGACCTCTCTGGTGCCTCGAAGTGCCTAAGTATCAGTCAAGGACACGGTCCGGCACAGCAGAGGAGTTGAACTGTTTTAGCCTCTGACAAGATGTGAAGCGAGGAGTGCTTATATACTCTTACAGGGACATCGGGGTCCTGAGACTCACGCAGACCCAAAATACCATTTGTGAAGCGTGTCAGATTGGTGTCATGGGACACCCTCCTCAGGCAGTCTGCGGCTAAGTGACATTCCACACAGCAGTGACTACGAACAAACAAGAAATCTATTGAAAGAGGAAGAGAATATCCCCTTGGCAAGAAGTACAGAAAGGAATAACCGACCCTTTTACACGCTGATGACTGGTCAATTAAAATAGGTCAGACTGACGTTAAAGGGAGAAATAGCTTTAATCTTCCTCAAATGAACCTCATCCACATTATTATTAATTTTAATCCTTCATTTGTGATCCTTTCTGGTAAACAACTGCAAATGTGGGGAAACAGCAGCCAGATACTACCGGCACCTAAGATTATGGGATCGAGGACCTGAATCACCCTGTAACACAGAAGGTTTCAAACAAGGCGTTCCGAGTATCACAGATTTTTATGAAGAAGGTCATGAGATGCAGGATGACTCCAAGAGGAGAACATTTTGTTTGTTTGCCTATGTAACTTGAGACTTTAACCCAGTTGTGGCCAGAATCTTGCAAGTCACAACTGAAAAGAGAATTAATTTGAAACCAGTATAGTTACATGAGTCCTCATGGTTGATTGACATTCCCATTCCGCTTTAATCCAAACGCGAACACAAAGGTGTTCATCTTCTGGACTAAAGCCAATATAGAGTACCAAAAGGTTCTTCTTGCTTTGGGTGGGGTTGTCAGCTTCCTGGCTGGTAGGTGCAGTTCTACTCTGGGGGTGTCACGTATGGGTGTGAGGCTCTACTCTTACGTGACAGAGATGGAGAGGGCTGCAGCCTGCTGTCCTTTCTTCAGAGCCTCCTCTGTGGCCTCCTGCACCATCTGCTCACTGCTCTGCAGCTGCTGGGCCCCAGCTGCCCGCTCTCTCAGCAACTCCTGCTCCAGTCTCCCTACCTGGGGGTGTTCGGTGGGGTGACGGAACAGTGGCGGTAGGACAGATTTAAGCCACAAGTAACTTCAGTCCAACGTCGAACCTATTGCTGGGTTCCGCGTGATGGTTAGGGTACCGAATGACTTATCAGAACAGCCACTGGAAACTTGAAATTATCTACTTAAGGAAGCTCATCTCCAAGACCGCAAGCAGCAAGAACCCTAGAGATGTTTAACAATTACGTGGAACTGTAAGGCCTGTTTGAGAGGGGGACCCCCCCAAGGCCAGAGCATGGAGGCTGATTTCAGATTTTTCAAGTTTATCAGTTTATCAAGGGAGCGTTTCTGAGCTCAGCTATCAAATTTTTTCCTTTTACTATAAGATTAAGAGGCTGAAGACGGAATGGAGCAGCAGTAAACAAATCGGACACAGGAGAGGAGTGCACTTTTAACCTTTCCCATACAAACAAATGAGTTTAGTATGCTATATTAAACATGACTAATTAATTCAGAATGCCAACACAGGGCGTATTAAGCAGTTTACCTGGCTCTCCAGCTGGGCCTGACACTCCTCCAGCTCGGCCACACGGGCGGCGCTCTCCTGCAGCATAGCCTGCTGCCGCTGCAGGCTACACTGGAGCTGCACGTTGTGCTCACTGGAGCTCCGGGAAGCCAGGGCACTGTCCTCAAGCCGAGCACGCAGGGCGTCCACCTGCCAAACGGAACGGCTCGCTGTACACTGAAGCCTGAACAACACAGCTGAAGCACAACTTCAGCTTAAATGCTTACTGCTCTGTAAAACCTTATAAATGCTAACAAACCTGTTACCGTTTCCTAGCTCTTCCTGTTAAACCGTCACCAGCGATTATTAAATAAGTACTTTTTGCACAATATCCGTAGCAGTTTTACTGGAAATTAACTTAAATGAGGACATATTGTAAATTCCACAAATAGTACACAGGCCGATTGCATTTAATTACATCTAAACACGCACTGCATCAAAGTGAACCATCACGGGGAATCAAAACAAATAAATAAATAAGGAATCACCAGGGGGGGAGGGGGAGACAGAGAGACAGAGAGAGACAGACACACACACACGCACGCACGCACGCACGCACGCACTAGGCGGGACCCATGCCCCTCTCCACCTCGGAATTCTTCTTCTCCAACTGCTTCCCTAACTGCTCCTTGGCCTCCTCCATCTGCTGCACGTAAGTGCTCAGCTCCTCCTTACACGTCGCCAGCGCCTCCTCCAGGCCCCTAACCTGATGACAGGCACCTCGACAGATTAAGCACATCCCTCCTGAGAGCCACGTTCTGCTAAAACAATCACAGTCACCCCTTCAAACTCGCAAAGGTTATTAAAAGTGCAGAATGAATAGCACTGAAAAGTTTACTGTGAGAAATGAGAGAATCGATGGTCACTTTAAATATTAGAGATAAAGTATGCGGGTACATTAACAAATATTAAATAATTTCATCTGATCAATTCACCATTTTTATATACTTTTGGCTTATGCGTCATCCAAAAATATCCTCATTCAATTGTTAACAGACAAGACACAAATAACAGAAATGTCAAATTCGTAAATTCGGAGTGACAACTACATATAAAATATGTAACTGATCTATGTGATTCTTCTAGACATGACTGGTCCCTCATGGGAATGGCGTTTGGAGGCAGATCCACTGCCAGTACAGACCTCAGCACAGGACTGGGCTGCCTGTTCTCTGAAGGCCCGCAGGGTGTCCTCGGTGTGCCTGGCTGCCAGCCCCTTCTCCTGTCAAGGGCACCACCATGATATTACAGCAGGTGATAGGGCCAGAGGACTTCCCGCCCCAAGGACCTGGACCTGGAGCAGATCGAACGCCGATGGACGTACGGGCTGACCTCGGAGAGCCGATCCAGGGAGAGCTGGAGGGCCTGGGTCCTCTGCTGGGCGTCCCGCCTCTCCTGCTGTGCAATGGCCACCGTACGCTCCAGTTCCAGGATGACAGCCTGCTTCTGGTCCAGAGAGAGCTGCAGCTGGGAGGAGACAACATGGCTGTCACACACACACACACACACACACACACGCATGCACACGCGTATGATCTCACACTCACCAGCTCGACCTGGCTCTCCAATTCCTTCCGTTGCTGGGAGACGGCCTTCTGTAGGGCCTGTTGGAAGTCCCTCTGCTTCCTGTCCAGGAGGGAGCGGAGGTGCTCAGCGCGGCTGGTCTGCTCCTGAGAACACAGCGGGCCTGAATCACGCGGGAGCCCGGCTTGGGGCTGCGAGGGGGACCAGGGCCGGAGTCCGCGGGCTTTGGTAACTTTGGAAAAGCAGTTTGTAAAAATGGCACTACACAGTGAGAGACACGCTCAGCTATCAAATTTTGATGTGACATCCGACCACAGCCACGAAAAGAGCCCGAAGCCGCCCCATGCTACCAGTTAGCATAGTACTGAACAAAGGCATTATCATCCCTAAATGACCTTAAATACAGGCCAGGACTTAAAGACTGACATTAATGAGAGATAAAAAGCTACTTCCACACTGGTAATTAAAAGACCACACTACGGGTAAGCTAACACTGAGAAAGCACACGTCACTCACATCACATGACTGCGCTGAACTCTGATTGGATATCGGACAATTATGACCGAGCAGACCAGAGCAGGGAAGGATATACGAGTCTGGATTTTTACTGACTCAAATCTCCTGGGAACTGAGCCGATTGGGATCATACTGTACTATATACTTGCCTCCCATAAAGCCGAAAGACTAATGATTCAATTAACTAATCAATCAAGCAATTGCACCACACAGCAGAACCAAAAGCATTTCTTTTGGAAACCTGCCGCCCGTAATACTGCCTGCTCCTTGGATGCTGGGTTGAGGCCGGTCACGGTGCCTTAATGAGGAGAGTTAACCCAAGTCCATCTGAGACTGTGAGAGTATGATTGGCTAAAGCCTCCGGGTGCCTTGCATCACATGTGGACTTACCAGCAGGCCCTGCTCCAGGTCCCAGATCTTCACGGCGGCCTGTGAGTAGGCGGAGCTCTTCTCCTGCAGCTGATCCTGCAGCTTGTCCAGCTGCTCACCTTTCTTCTTTAGCTGTAGGGCAGCAGGATGGCCACCGGGGGGCAGTAGATACAAACAAATCACATGGAACCCAGGAAAAGACCCTCTGACACTTAAAATCAGTGTTCAGGTTGCAGACATGGTGGCCCCCAGTAGAACAGCACTAAGCTGTGAAACACCAGGGTTTCTAACCTGCCAGTTCCAGAAAATTCCAGCACGTGCTGATTAAATGGCTAAAAGGTATTAGGTCTCTCCCAGGTGACAGAGTCGCCATTTTACACAATATTACTGTCTTGATGCGCGGGATTCCTTAACACCTGATAAGGGTTAGAGCCTGATATTATAAGCCGATATGAGCTAATGCCCTGATGAATTGGTATCTGCATTTATAACAACTGATGGAAACTAAGAAACAGACAATGGATCCTTCAGTGATGTCATGGAGGCTCTGGCTGCATAGTGTCTAACACTGGAACCCCCCAGTCAGCAACACACCAGCTTGGAACGTACACTGAAGAGATATTTATCAAAACCTTCATATATTTTGTTGTACTATTGCACAAAGTAATAAGGTAACTTTTAAACTGCATTATGCTACGCTATCTTGGTGAGGACTTTTAAATAACTACACATAACAAATGTTAGGGAAAATCTGTGTTACTTGTTTCAGGAAAGGATGAAAAAAATAACTAAAAAAAGAATAACACTGGCCAATATATCATTATCGGATTTTTAAATCCTGAAATATTGAAACTGGTAACGGAAATCTTGGCATTGGTTGAGCTCAAATAATGATGAAATCCATGTCAGAACTTCCCCCAACTTTTGTGGGAGACTTCAGCCAAAGACTGTCCTCCCCACTGGCCATGCGCTGCTGCCCACCTCCCTCTCCAGGCGACCTGCTGCCGAGGCTTTTTCCAGCATCTCGCTGTGCAGGCGCTGAAAGTGGCTTGCGCGCTGGCTCATGCTGTCCTGCAGGGCGGCGATCTCCTGCTGAGCTTCCACCAGCCTAGCCTGTGCGGCCGACGCCAAGCCGACCTGCCGGCCCTTCTCCTGCTGCAGGGTCTGTAGGACAGACAGCAGCTTCTGGTAGCCATCACCTATGTAGATATGAGTGGGAGTAAGGGAAAGGGGTGAGGAGTGAGGGGCATATGAGAAGGGCGGCGGGGCGAGAGCGGGAGTAAGGGAAGGGCGGCAGGGGGGGCGAGAGCGGGCGTAGGGGACGGGAGGCGCGGGCGGGCGTCGGGGAAGGGAGGCGTGTGCGGGGGGGGGGGCCTTACGATGACAGGCTTGGTGACCATGCGCCGCAGTGAGCCCAGCCTCACGCTCCGGCAGTCCAGGATGATGCTGTTCATATTGCTGGTGACCTTCCTCCGCTTGAGGTTGGTGGCGTCGTTGACCACCGCATTCCCGAACTGTAGGGGAGAGGCTGGGGGTGAGGCGAGCCTAGGGCCAGCGGCAGGGCAGCGGGGCACCACCCACACGCCGGTGGGGGACACACAAGTCAAAGGAAAGCGATTCATTGTTGCAGAGAGACCAGATGAAAAGCATAGAGGGAAACAGGGTGCATCTAAGGGCCTCTCTCTCTGGCCCACAGACGTGGCTATTCTGCTGAAGCCAGGCTAGAACCAGCGACCTTCCAGGGCATGTCTTAGGGCGCTGAGTCAGTGTTCAGTGTTGTTCAGTGTGTTTCTCTCTTCTAGCGCATTGTCCCACAGAACTGAACCTCTAGTGTGTACGCAGTTCATGTTCTGCTGCAGCCAGTGTCTGGCGGAGCAGGGCAGACCATCTGCATCAGCACAAAGGTCTACCTGTAATTCAGCAAGCCACGGCCATTGCTACATACCTGGTCCTTCATCCGAGTCTTCCTCGGCAGGGTGATCCTGGAGTCCATATCCATGAAGAAGCTGGAGTTGAGCTCCTCCTGGTCTGGAAGGACTTTGACGGCAGCCTCCACCCTGCCACCACAGGGTGCCGGTGAGGAGTGAGCCGAATCGGCAGGCCGCGGGGACACACTGTCCAGCCGGCTGACGCTGCCGGTGCTGCTGTTTTCTCCATCCTGGTCCTCATCGTCGCTGGACAGCACAACTGAGCAGCACAGAGGAGACTCGCATCAGCATGTGAGCTCATACTAGCGGGAAAGACCTCAGACATCAACGGGAAACAGCCGATTGCTGGAGCATCACATGCTGCGCGACTGACGGGATCTGCATCATTCTACTGCGAGGAAACGGATACTTGAAAATGAGGGATTCAAAGTTTGGCAATTTTGCTCTTTGAATGTATAAATGATAAAGTAGAACGCTTTAAGCAGGCTTCTTTTTTTTTTTTAAATAGGATATTTTTTCAAGTTCTCATGCCAGATTTAACCCATATTACCAAAGAACATGCAGAAGAATTAAATATTTCTCCTTCCACAATACAGTGAATGTCCATATTTTAAATAAATAAAAAAAGTTTAAAATACTGCAACATCCACACAAATATAAATAAATACTTGCACGGCAATTACTGCCTTACACTAATGGGCCGAAACAACTGGAAGCAGCAGTGTATAATTATAATTTGCAGGCATCGATAATATAAATATCAAAGAAGGATGAGTGTGCTTTCATATCAGTTGAACTCTCTTTATAACATAAGAGGATCTGAAGAATTTGAATAAATTACCCCACAGGTTTAACATGCAACCATCTAGGTTAATTAGCAGGCCTGAAAAGGACCTAGATTCTCTCCATTGACCGTCCTGCAAAGATCTCTGAGGACTATGCAAAAATGATCCAGACTGAAACAAATAGGCCTAGAATAACAACCATGGGACAAACTTCTTCAGACAAAAGACTTAAAAGCCTGGTGAAAACTACACAAAAAGATAGAGAAAGAGAGTAGCAGCAGTTTCAGGAAAAACTCTCAGGAAGTCAATCATTCTACAGGAAGTCAAACATTCTACAGGAAGTCAATCATTCCATTCCTGAGCTAAAGCCTGTCTGTCCTTCTACAAGACCCACTAACCTGAAGGACAGCAGCAAGTGCAGTATAAGGATGACTGAAGCGCAAGTAAATGGCCACGTGAATGTCTAGGCCTAAATCTCGCACAGAGACAGAGACGTGAAACAACCAGCTTGTCATTAAAAGACTCAAAATTGCCCTGCTGAGCAGTGAACGGTTGACCTGTACCTGCAGAAAGCCAGCTACTTTTCGATGCATTATTTCCATGGTTATTGCATAATTCTCGCTGTTTGTATTAAGGGTTACTCCAGTTCCTTTTTATGCTCAGCTTTGGTTGGAGACGTAGCAAAACTTAACTGTCAAATATGCAAGCGTGCACATTAAAAAGTGGGTCAAATAATGTATATTCAACAGTATGGTACGGCTGATTTTCAAATATTACTATACTTCACAGAAAATTCAGCACAGTACTAATATAAAACAATACATTCAGATTTTTGTGGTTTGTAAAGTTTCAGGGCCCCCTGGCAGTTTGCAATTTCCGTTTCCGTGCAGGTGTTTGTGGTCTGTAGACATCAAACATCATACTGGAGCCTTAACACCAACTTGAAGACGTCCAGTAGGACCTCATAACCAGTCCGGCCACCTAGTCCGACCTGCATACATATCAGGACCAATTAGTCACCAGAGGCCATGCACTATTCACCAAATATCCAGCCATCTAGAGCTGTTAAAACCTGGATCCCTAGATCCATAGAAGATTTGTTAAGTTTACTCTGCCCTTAAACTTGCATTTCTGAACAGATTCAATTATTGTTACGTTTTTTTTTTTTATCCCCCAAGAACAAAAATCCCTATTGGAGATCCGTATGAAAACAAAGAAATGCGAGAGGCTGGAAAAAGGCAGAGTGTAGTTATTTTTGGGAACAAACCTTTTAGCTGTGACAGCATAGTGACATAGTGACATTAACATCTCACCACAACCCCACACGCCCGCAGCCGTGCTCAGCACAGTGAGACGTTCAGGGACACACAATCAGAGTTACGCACGTGCATGGCTGCATGTGGGCATGTTCACACAGGCATGGAGGGCTACGTCGGGACTCACTGGGGTCATTGAGCTCATGCTGTTTGCTGGGCAGCTGCCTCTTGCCCCTGCAGGCCTTGGCGGAGTAGGTGATGGTGCTCCCCAGCACCCCCGCAGGCCGCCCGTCCAGCGGCAGGCTTCCCCGCGTGACGCGCACAGGCGGGCTGATCCCTGCGTCGCCCCGCGCCGCCCTCATGCCAGACGCCGCGCCGTAGAAGCTCTTGCTCACTGCCAGGCTGTTTGGTCCCGTGGCCGCCTGCGGCCGGATGGGGTTCCTGGCCAGGGGGGGGACACGGGGCTCCGCGGGCGTGGGGGCAGGGGTATCCTCAGCCAGGGGGTTGCCGCAGTTCTGACATCGCACGTGATCCTCGCTGGGCTTGGCACACTTGCCACACACGGTCAGGTAGTCCTGAGGGTCCAGGGCCTGGGGCTGACCAGACGCGGCAGAGTCAGTCAGTGCCGACCCACAGCGGGACCCCGACACGCCACGTGGGCACGACAGCTCTGCCCCAGGACAAGGGCAGCTGCACCGCAGCACTATACATCACGATGACCCCCCCACCCCACTACAAAGCGGCTTACAATCAAATCAGGGGTCACTGGGGGTCAGGGAACGCCACTGCGGGCAGCTCAGTGATGCACTGGCTTAAAAGTGATTAAAACTGGGCACCGTGACGGCTAACAAAGCAGGTCGGATATAACAACTGGGACTTTGGAAAACAAGAATAAAGAAAAACAGAGGAGAAAATGAGCATAGCTGCTACGCAAAGTGTTATAAGAAACGGGTGCAGCAGCCGTATCTCTCGCACGTGAAGGCAGGAGTGCTGCACAGGAAGGGGCTTCTTCGTGGGTGACAGCCGATACAAGCCCAGGCACATAAGCCACTTCCTCACCATGAAAGGTTAAAGGTTTACACACAGTGCACGCAGACTAAGCTCTCACTGCAGAGACCACACAGCTTGCTGGGTAATGCCATCGCTTTCTTCTGGGAGGCTTTAGCATACTACAAAATTCACGTTGTTTTGGGAAGGCCGTGCATATGGGAGCGTGACGGGGGGCGGTCAGGGCCTGGCGTCTGGGGCCCTGGGGGGGCCGGGACCCCATCGAGCTGCCGTCCGCCTGCGGGCTCCTCACCTCCATCCTCTTGGCTGACGAGGCGAAGCTCCCCGGCGCCTCCGGAAAGGAGCGGCGCCTGTTCTGCTGTACCCGGCGCTTCACATCCGGCTCCGGGTTCACTGCAGCAGAGGACAGAACACAGGACCCTGAGCGGCGGCCACCGGCACGACAGCAATCTGGAAAGGAGGCCCCATCTGACGGCGCCACCATTTCAGGGTCACACCGCGTCCTCTTCCCCAGCTTCCCCGGAGCCCCCGGCTCTCTGGCGGAGATCCTCGGATTGGTGATAGAGACGTAGCTTCCCCAAGCTGCCAGCTGACCCCCAATCTAAGCCAGAGGGGCTTGTTTTGAACAGTCTGTCACCGGCTCCTCCCAGACAACCTTCACCACAGCCCTGCATTCCCAAGCGAACATTCTCCCAAGTAACAGAAAATACGGACGGCACACAGCTTTCAGACATCAAAGGGGACGATGTGCGCGTTTGTGGTAACATATTACGGCCTTGACAAAAAGCAAAACACTTTGTAAATATAAGCGAAAGGTACTCCTGCTATTTGATCACATATGGGAAGCTGACAGTTCAGCAGTTAGATGGTGACACACACCATGCAAAGCAGTCTCATCCTATTAGTGTAACAAAGTTTAAAAAACAAATACAAGACATTTGCTTACCTGGGATTTCCGGGCAAGTTAGCATAATGCTGTCTAACTCCACTCTTTGGATTGGCTGGGTATTGTAGTCTTTTCTGCAAGGGGAAAAATTCTCTAAGTCAGCTTTCCTTTATATTATTCAAACTCATTCAAAATACGCATGTTCTATAAATAAAAATGCTGCATACTTTTTTCCAGTTCAGGAAATCATTTCTACACATTTGCAACTATTTAACTCATCATAAATGTGAAATTAATCTACCCAGGTAGAATCACACAACACACTAATAATGCATTTAAAATAAGGCCAATTTATCATAAATCTAAGGCTAGGTTAAAGTTCAGTTTGTGACATCATCATCCAGTCTAGGAGAATACAGACACAAGACACATCATGCAAAACAGTTGCAAAAAAAGCACCACTGCAATAGCAAAAAAGCATCCAGAAGTTTAGATGGAAAAAGAACAGAATGGGAGGAGCCAGCCAAACATCAGCATGACTGTGACTGACAAGGTAGCCAAGCCGGCCTCTATTTGACAAGCATGTTGTATAAGAAACGATCTGTCCCAAGCATGAGATGGAACACCGATTATAAGGCAGGACACCTGGAAGCAGACTAAACATCAGCATGCGCTCAGATATTCACCCAGCAACCTGCTCACCTTTCCTTCAGGTCAAAGTTGCTTCAGGATGACACAAGAGGAGACGGTAAGAAACCAGCTACTTTACCAAGTGGATCTTTTGTTAACAAAAGTCTTACTGGAGCAGCTATGATGAGTCTTCAGATTTGAAAACGATCTCCATAAAAACAGTAAGAACTGAGGCTTAGCCGAAGTCTAAAGTAAATCAGGCTGCAAATGACACTCATCCTGAAGTTCAGCATGAACAGAAACACGGCGAGATCCTACAACGCCTCCTCCTACCTCTGGACGCTCTTCCCTACGACAGCAGGTGCATTTGCATGCTGGAACAGCCGCCCCTGAACGATGACCCCTTGCGGTGGCACATGACTGACAACAAAATAATTGGTTCTGTTGGGCGGTGGAGCAACAGCATCAGGGTTTTCACTGGGGAGAGAAATCAGAGGGGAGATAAAGGTCCAATCAAAAAAAAAACAACATAACTGCTCCAGTTCTCACCACTGGGTTCCCCATTTCCCTTACACAACGCACCGAAGCGGTAATAGGTTTTGAGGTTCCATACACAGAGGCATATTATCAGCTAGAATGAATAATCTCCCTACTGCAGACAAGCTGGTTTGTTTTGCCACATTCTTTCGAAAATGACATGAAGGTAGTACCTGTGCTTCCTTGCAGCTGCTAGCTTGTGGAGCCCCAGGCTGTTCCCCTTCAGCAGCCGCGAGTGGTTCGCTTGCTTGCGTTCGTATGTTTTTAACTTTTCGCCCCCTGAGAAGTTTTTCAGCTGGGGAGACTTTTGGAGGGAAACAAACATGTCAGCTAACTTTGATTATGTGGGAACCGGCTGCCTGTATTGAGAAAACGCCTATAAAATTACAACTTGTATACAACTGAACGGCAATGTAACACACAAAAAAAAAAAAGACTGATAAAAATCTGATGTGATGCTGTCTCTGTCCTCAGCATTAAACTCTAATGTCTACATTTGCTGAATCAAAATTGGCTATATTTTTACCGAATCAAGCAAGCATCTCAAGACTTTCTGTGAGCACTGCATTGGACTTGCAAAAATTTCAAAACACTGCCATGTGGTCTGGGAAAGCGCGCGGCCCTGATACGCAAGGAGCGTACCTGCCTGCCCCCGGAGGCACCCTGCCGCTGCTCCTCCACCTCCTCCATGGTCACTCGGGAGCTGCTGTGTTGCGTCGAAGGGAAAAGCAAACAAGTCAGGTGCTGAACACAGTGGATCCGACCCGAGAGAATCCAGGTACACTTCTGTACTATCAGCCAAGTCAGTTCTGAGGTTTGCTGCTACAATCAAGTAAAAAAACAAAGCAGATGTTGATCTAGGATTATTTTACACAGTAGAATGAGTGCCACACACAACATGCACAATTAAAGAACTAAAATGGGTTCTACAAGTTTCAACCAAAGGCACCATTTCTCAAAAGTGGCCTTATTTCATCAGAAAAGTAAGATGAAGAAGCAAAGTTGCCAGAAAAAGCATAGTTGCCAGCTATGGACCCTCTTGGCCACATTCAACAGCTGTACATTCTAATGCCGATATTGGTGAGGAACTACCGCATTAAAAAATAAGCAAAGGTGCAATAGTTTCGGCAGAAATACCCCTGGCAGAAGTACTTACTGGTTTGCTTGTTCCTCACTGGCATCACAAAGGGAGAAGCTCCAGTTTGCCTTGAAACCTCCATCTTTCTTCGACTCAGATTTTTCAAGAGCTTAAATACAGATACAACTGAAGTCAGTTCACAGCTATGATTTCTGAAATGCTATTAGAACATCTAACGCAAAAAGGCAATCAAGTCTGCATGGTTTAAAAGAATGGTCCGTGCATTACTTAATATAATCCAGATGCTTCCCTCCCCAAGATCAGCTGTTCTGCTCCTGGAAGCCTATTATTTATGCTGATTTTTGTTATAGTTATAATGCTGGAATTATGTGATTCACACTAATGGACAATGGCTTTTCCAGATTGTTTGGAAACATCACTGTATACTGAGAGTGACAAGATTGCTTGGAAACATCGGAAACAAGAAGAATGTAACACTGGTATCGCACCCGGTTCTACACATGTTGTTTGCAAAGGCTTTAAAAGCACGCATTTGTAAAAACACCTATAAACCAAGATTATATATGCCATTGTATACTACTTCCTATGGCTGAAAACTAAAGAATTAGTTAGTTAAACTAAATCGAACGATGCATAGAGGTTTGGTTTTTACAGGTACTGGGTCAAAAGTACTTCAGCTAAGAACAGAAGATGCCAAAGTTTAGCAGTGGTTGGTGGAGGCAAATCCATAATGAAGAGGGAAGCGGCAGCAGATAAACAAAAAAAAACTGCTAGCAAAGCAATGCAAAGAGGTCATTTAGATTAACACTGAAAAATCTACACTCACTGCTCTATCTGGCAAACAAAGAAACGATAGAAAATGAAGGTACAACTGCTAGCATTAAGCAAAAAAAAAAAAAAAAAAGGACAGGAGAACTACCTCCTCTGCTACTATTCCTGACTGCGATCTAATTGGCAATTTTGAACGAAAATTGGCCACACCTCTTGAAAAAAACAGACTTGCTGGGCACCAGGTACTTACAAGTAGGGGTGATATGACCTAAAATCATCGTCAAGGTATTTTTCACATTTTGGATGATATATTACTTTTTTGCAAGCTTAGGGAGGAGTAGCATGGCCTGTCCATTTATGTAAATTTTAGAAATATATTTTATACGTTCACTTTAAGCGCTATTACAGTTGGGTATGGGTGGTCTTTCTTTGAAAAGATGTAACAAGTGACATATGTGATGTTTTCTCATATTCAATGCATAATTGTCAGAGTAACAACACAAAGTGAACAATAAACTGTTTCAGCTGAAAGAAGTGGATTTTACAGGTAATTTAAAATAAAATGCAGGGTTGCCAACTTTGGTCAGCTGACTGGAGTGAGATTTTCAATTCGGGATGAGTCTGCACACACAAGCACCTGCATTTAAAATACGTAACAGTTTCATTACCTTGCAAATGGCCTGTAGGGTTTGTAAACAACCCCAGCACTTTTGATGTCGCTAATTTTAGGTTTATAATGGGATAATATAGATTTGCTGTAAGATTTCCTGCGTGAGCATGAGTCTGAAAGCATTGCACGAGACGGGTTAGAGATGACTACCGTCAAAACACGTTTTTCAATTGTTTCACCTGAGTTGATATGCATGTGTGTGTTTTTTTTTTTTATATATACTGAAATACATACTATGAGAAGTAGAGTTTATATGTATGTGTGTGTATGTATGTATGTGTGTGTGTGTGTGTGTGTGTGTGTGTGTGTGTGTGTGTGTGTGTGTGTGTGTGTGTATGT
>JABFEA020000046.1:2352460-2371871 GCA_019775915.2 Cyphomyrus plagiostoma
GTTCGGACACCTAGGGGAAGTTCATTCCACCAGCTTGGTGCCAGAACAGAGAAGAGCCGAGAGGTGTGTTTTCGTTGGTCAGTTGTTCTGTGTGTAACTATCAGCTGTGTAGTCTGTTCTTTGCCTGTCACCTCTTTTAATGAACAACATAAAAACATCTGATCTGCAATACAGACATTGAAATAAACTTGCGTGACAGTAATGTTGTTGGTCCATATCACTTCCCAAAAGGTCCAGCCAAACCTTAGTCCTGGAGCTGGTAAGCTTGAACTGCAGTGCCTCCAGCTGTTGGACCAGCTGCTGGTTCTCCAGCACCAGGGAGGAGTTGTTCTCTTGGGTGCTGTGAAGTTGTCTCTTGAGCTGGGAGTTTTCCAACTCCATTTCCCTGGCAGATGCTGGCTGATGGATACCCATTCACAAAAGAGAATAGTGTTTTCCCCCCATAGATATTGCAGAAACACAAGAACTGCTATTTGCAGTACAAAGCAGGGAAGTCTAATTAGGCTACATACAACATAAAAAAAAAAAACTACTGAAAAACACAAAAACATTATGAAATTAAAACATCGGGCAATACCCACTCTATAAGACGAAATTAAAATGAATCAATATAAATAAGCAACTGGCGTGATTAATATTTATTGTATCTCATGTCTGCGGTCTGACCCTCGAGTTAGCCATCCTAACAGAGCGCCTCGCAGGACTGGGGCCACCAGCTGGTGGGTTTGGGACATCGGCTTGTTGGAGATCCTCAATCGTCAAAGCAGCCGGCAGCTCAGGCTGCGGACACCCAGACTGCTCCGCGCAGCTGTTATCAATTCACAAACCGCTATGGTAAAGTGTTCAATGCATCACTACACGATCAACATTTTCGTGCAGTATTACTAAGTACTGTGTGGCTTCAGTTATTCATAGAGGGTAATAACAGCCCACCTTAGCTGGTTCGACAAGGTCTGCAGGCTGATCTCGGTCCTCCTCAGCTGATTCCGCAAACTGACGACGTTTTCCACCAGGTCCTCCTCGTCGTGAAGCGGCATTAGTTACCTACTCAATGCGAGGAGCACGCCTTACGGGCACAGGTATTCACGAAACAAGGGAAGATTAAAGGCATACATTGTCAGGAATAATTATGCGGGCTGCACCTCGGCAGCTATTGCCAGGAGTCACTATAGAAAAGGGAACTTCGAGACGGTAATATACAGGAAACGTCGATACAAAGTTTGAGTTTTGTATACCTAAAATTTATCCAAGTAATTTTTTACATATTTGAAATATATTTCATTACACAGAGTGATAGTGTAAAATGCTGCCAAAACTACAAAATCTCGCAGGAGGAGTACAACAGCAATCACCGAAATAATTCAGCGTTAATCCATTAAGAAAATTTGACAACTTGAAATATTTCCAAAACAACCTTCCGTTCCTCCGCCGTTTTCCAAATCCCTTCCTTCCTACCTTGAGATTAACCAACCAAAGCGACGCTTTAGTATCGCGCCACTCGATTGGGCGACGATAAACGGCTGCTTGAAGCCATTGGCCTTTGTAGAGGTCACGAGCCACGAAACCCGCGAATGGAGCAGCAGGTTGTAGGAACCATAGAAATCGCCTAGATACCAACTATGCCGTCTATTTTAAAATAAATCATGAACAGTTCAGTAAGTCCCTTTAGTTATAAAATATATATTCCCAAAAATCATATAAATCATACATTTACATATTGATCTGAACTCCCCCGAGCATTAAATATTATTTCTAGATGTGGTTAATTACCCCGAGTCAGGGACAACAGCGCCCAAGGTCAGTGTTTTAAATGCTATTAGACATTCAATCACTGTCGACTACGTAAAACACAATTTCTAAAATTGCTCCTTTGCTCTCAAAAACGCCGACATATTAAAACATTATAAAACAGAATTATGCATTTCACAACGTAAACATTTCTTATAGAAGGTTTATTCTTTGGCTGAAGAAGCCTGTTCAAAGCCAGTAGAAAACGGAGAGCTTAAGTCTAACACTGGCACACCAACAGACAGGAAAAGCTTCTTTACATGTGTGTATATATATATATTTATATATTTATACAAAATCAATATTAAATTAAGAGGTATAAATGTCAGCTTCCAACATGGCTGCTACAAGTGTAAAAGCCCTCTCTGACACCCTCTTCAAACGGCCTGTTAGAGTAAACACATTTTCACTGAAATCTACCAAAAGTGTGTGAAACACCGAACACTTAAAAAATCCCCCTTAACAGGAATCAAACCATGTTTGAAATTTACGCATCCAGGCCAATTTGACTATACAAAGAAAATACTCACAGGATGCTGGGCAGGGCAGCTTACAAAAAAAAATCAGGAATGTATAAAATAAATGCTCAGATAAAACTTAAGAAAATTTTGAAATGACGGGAAACAAAGTCTTTTCTACACTGTTTCGTGATCCACACTTGTGCATGACAATTTGTTTTAGCCACTAAGAAAAATAGCTACAACTCAAACACATTCTGAGCTCTGTGTCTACAGTCATGTTATTGAAAATATCCTGAGAGGTCTGTGGGTGTCACTGTACCAGTATAAAGTCTGTTCCTAAGTGCACATTTTCAAAAGCAATACATAGCACCGGTATTAAAAAGCCTGAGTAATTTGTGACTGTAAAATATTGCAATGTGTTCCTGAAGCGAAAGTATGGCTAACATGAGAACTGAAATTCAAAAGAAATCCAGAGAATTTGTGTTCTTTGAATACTGTGTTGCATAGGAAACAGATAACACTACTGAGAAAAATACAAAAAAAACTGAATTCAAGGAGTGTAAGACCTTGACATCCTCCGGCTTATTTCCCGTTTGCCGCTACTGGAGACGTGATTACAGAAACTTGGTTTTGCAGAAGTCCTCTAAGTGTCAAATAAGTTTCATTTCACAATTCAGAAGTGCAGAAAAAGAGCATTATTTACATCAATGACCATATACTGACTGCATATCAATCCCTACATTCATGGCAAGTTCACACGAGTGAACAAAATACAAAATTCTGAAATTTCAAAATGCTACAACGGGGAGTAGCAAGTGAACATTTGCATGAACTGGGAAATCAACTCAAGTCTTAAAATGTATGTCTTTAAAGTTAAGTCATTGTTACCTCCATGTTAGATAACGTCATTTTCCTTTACGTAGAACCAACATTTACACAATGCTGTAATACTGCTACTCATTAGCTATCAGAGACATGAGAACCAATCAATGCCTTGTTCCAGTTGCCACTGCGAGTGAATAAAAATCTGCATTAAAGAAAAGGGAAAAATAAAAAAATAAAATTATCCTCTAAACAAGCTGTGTTTGTTATGTGCAATCAGAGAAATGTAACATCAACGGGCTTGACCGACCACTGCCGCCACCCAAGGCATACTCAAGACAGCAAAGCAGTGTTTTGCGCATGTTAGATACAAGTCCACAGCAGCACATGTTCCATTTTGTCAAACACAGCTCCCCCTCAGTGTCCAAGGAACAAAAATCCCATCACGGCTTACATTCACCCAGCTGGTATCACCCCAGAGTGTTAAACTGTCACAACTATGTCCTCAAACAATTAAAGACGAATCATCTTACTGAAAGCATATTACTGGGCACAAATAGACCATACCCCCCCAGGCCTCTAGAAACAGATAAACACACAGCATGTTCAGCTTATGAGGCAGTGACCCCCTCCCACTCCACAAGGTACTGCACTTTCCCGTCGAGGGTGACCCGTCGGGCCAAGACACGGTACTTCTCGCCGCATGCCATGCGCCCAGCGGCGCCAAAGTAACTGGAGATGGAACTCTTCAGGTGGCTGAGCTGTGACTCTTGGTCCAGCCCTCGCACAATGTCTGTGTGGAGCCCTGGCAGGGGGCAGGGAGCGGCAGCGGCGGAGGCCTCTGGTTCCAGCGGGATCTCCGGGTTGGGGGGCTGCAGGGCTCGGCGAGGCCGCCCCCGTCTACGTCCGCGGCGTAGGGTGGGCTGTGCGATGGGCCACAGGCGGCCAGCACGTGTCCGGCTGGAGCCACACAGGCTGCGGGCGACAGCAAAGCAGTCAGAAGCAGCCATGTTCGTGCATTTCATGAGCAGCGCTCCTCAACATCTGTAACGCAAACAGCTCTGCGATCACACACAGCGTCACCTTATGGCAAATTTACAAAAGCACACGTTGGAAAAAGGTAAACCGCACAGATCTGCCCAGTGACGTGACTATCAGCCGTTTGCCCGGCGTTCTCTGAATCGTGATGATACAATTCTGAGTTTCAAGTTACCTGGTAAGTTTCAAGTTCACGTTTACTGTGGCGGCAAGTGTTTACATCAATAAACTTTCGTTTCCAAATGATTTAGAATAGTTATCAATAACTGATGTCCTTAATCATTATAAGAAAACTGTTTACACTTAAGACTGATAGTATAACCAGCATTTTCATTGTGGTTTAACTGAAATATTTCATTTTACTCAATAGCAACGTGTTTTATCGATTATAATCATACATTTAGCTCAATTAATATCGTTTCACTGACATTTTATTAATAGTGTATACAGTGGTACCTCAGTTCTCGAACTCATTAGGACTCAAGTTTCATAGAAGTCGAACCAACCAGTTAAAAAAATAACACCTAGAGCTTGATCTGAATCTCAGAAGTCAAACCGTGAATGCCGACCTAAGATAACTTGTATGCGCGGGGAAATGAGTCACATGGCACATCTCTCAGCAGAAACAAAGGGTAACGCTTCAGTCTCAGCCTTGCATTCCCTGTGATAGCGTCGTACATGTTTACATTAGCTGAATACAAATATTTAGACAGTAAAAACACATTTAGACAATGATTGACAATAACAGTAATTATTATATAATAAAATACATTTAAAAATAAAGATTTCTTATTCATTATATTAATAATAAACCATTAATACGTTTGTTTATAATAATATTGTTCTGCTGAACGTAGACAGAATGGAGACAAAGGCGCAAACGTCAGGGTATCGGGGAATACGGGGTTTAATTACAGGTAAGGCAGGCAAAAAGCAGACGGATAATACAATGACCTGACTGGGGAAACAAACTCGCGGACTGAATACAGAGGACTAATGACAACAACCAGAAACAGCTGATCATACGGGGATTCCACACGGGGTTAACAAGGGGGCGTGGCACACGGAAGGAGCAGACAATCGGGGGAGGACACATTGTATCCAAACATTTTCTTACTTTACAAATTACTGTTTTGATAAATGTGCTTAGATGCGTTTAGCACAGTATATGCTCTTCTTGTTTTATCTGGTTCATTTTGTGTTCAAATGCTAAATACACATATTTAGGTGTAATTTTTTAGGGCTGGGAAAATGTGAAAAATTTGTCCACAACTCGAAATTTTTAGGATTCCGTCCGGAGTTCTGAACGGATTAAATTTGAATTCTGAGGTACCACTGTATTTAACACCATAGTGACTTGTTATTGATTACTGAAGCCCTTTTAAAAATGTTTACAAATGTTAAAAAAGGAGAGGTTTTAATGAAATCATTAAAAAATAGTTTACATTTATAACTGACATGCTTTATTATGGTTAATAACCAATGTTATTAATGTTTAACCATGTTTTATTAAATTATTCATGTTTTTGGGAGATTTTAAATTGCCATGTTTATGTTAATATATATTAAGAGATTTTTCCTCAGATTGTTTTCTTCTATTTCAAGAGATGTTTTTGTTGCATTTAGGAGAAATAGTTTAAAGGGAGCAGGTGAAACTAAACGATAATATCTTATAGACGTAGCTTATTTTAATGTTCTATTTAACTGGTTGGGTATTCTTGTGTAATTTGTTCAATAACAGCACGTTCAAAATCAATTTCACTTCTTTATTTAGTGGGCAGAGGCTATTCATCGTCTGGGGTCAATGTTAGCGTCTACCTATTAAAGCAGAAAGACAAAGGAAGGATATTAAATCACCCTTCAAAATTTACGTATCGTAAGTCATATCATTATCGTAACAGAACTATGTTATCGCACATTCTCCTCATTCCATCCAGGCCTACTTCCCCACCTTAAACCAGCTTTGCACTGAAGTCTTTCATGCACACAGCTAAAGTAAAAAAACACTTTCTAGCAAGGTTCACGCCCAGTGTTAGAAACCCCGACACATCCACATTGCCTTCCACAGGGAGTACCTGGACTGCACGGAAACGCTGGTTGAGGTAGTTTCACTGGTGCTTACAGCACCGACGGACTCCACGTCTGAGGTACTTGAAGAAGGTGCTGATTTCTCAGTCTTGCCGCTAGAAGGAAATTATGCCGTTTAGTGACCATTAAAATGAGGCACACCCCCCAGATGGCAAGAAAATGACCTCCTGGATTTTCTTACCTCTTAGGGGTCAGTAGGTGCAGTGGGCTGTTCTCCAGCGTTGAAGGCTTAACTTCTTCCTGTATAAGAAATCAAACAGGATGAAAATGTACTGCTGTCCGCATTTAGGGAGTGAAGCATCCCTCCCCCAAGCGGGAGAATCATACGCTTAAGCATTTAACAAACAGGTCTGCGTTTACATTTATTTTTGGGGTCAGAGAGCAGGGCTCAAAGTGACATGATAACTCTGCCCGCAAGAGAGCCAATCTACGGCTGCCAGACAGTGGCTGGTACATCACCACCACCAAAGCGGGTAGGTGTAGGTCTGGGGCCTGATCCTGACCTGAGCAAGAAGCTCGCTGGACCTCCTCAGCTTGGCCAGGGTCTCCAGGGAATGGCCGGCACGCTTCCTCTTCCCCTTCTTTGCCACCCCATTGATCATCTCACTACAAAAACAAAAAAAGCTTACAGGTCCCCCCCCAAAATTTTTATTTTTATGTTTTTAAATCACACCCATCCTTACCACAGAAATGGCTGTTTAATCTCACATGCATTTGTTGTCTGCACCGCAAACTGTCTGGGTTTTGGAAATGCGTTAAGTCGCAAGTCGTGATATGGCCGACGGCCGTATGTTTGATCTTCCCTACACAGCAGATCTGTCTCAAAATGCATCAATCACTGGCTGATACACAGATGAAAGGAGGCAAGAAAAAATGTTTTGGTGGGGGCGGGATATATCACAGATGTATCACCACAAAGATGTCTGTAAGGTCACATCAGATGATGCTTTATTTGCCATTTGGGCAAGTATGAGTACAATGGAGTGCTTTTGTTTTCACATATCATGCTCAGCACAGTCTGGGGTCGCAGCATAAGCTCACTCACTCTTGTGGTGCGCAGAGGACCTCGCCCAAAAGTCCAACACCAATGGGACTACTTTGCCGAACACGGGATTCAAACCAACAACCTTCCGATCACAGGCACAGGGGATTATCCCAGTGAACTGCACATGAGCGTCATGCCACAGAGCTCATCCGCAGCAGGCGGCCCGGCACTCACCTGGGCGCCAGGATGGGTTTGGTGGACTTGCGACCCTTTATCTTGATCTCATGAGACGCTTTCTCTGGCTCGCGGTCAGCCTGGAGCTCAGTGTTCTTGGGTGCCGGTGGGAAGCGGATCCGCAGTCCGAACAGATGCTTCTTTTTCTTTATCTCTTTCCCAGACATAAACCTGGGGGGTGGGGGGGTCAGACACGGACATGTTGCTCAGCTATTACCCACATAGCCCCGAACACGGAGACATGGCTTTGGACCCTGAACTTACATGGTGTGATTGCTATTCAACGCTTCCAAGATGCTGTCGTATCTTTCTGATTTAGGAGTGTCCCCAAGCTGTGGTGGAGAAACAGGACAATTAAACCTTCTGACTCATTTCAAACTAAACCAAGATTAATCATTTCAGAAATATCACCTTCCTGGACCACATACCAAATGGAAATGTTAACGGTTTCGATCAGAACCCCCCCCCCATTAAAAACTGACCTCCCCAAGCTGTAGTCTGTCCCAGTTTTCGTTGATGTAGGTCATAAGTTCCAGCTCAGAATCAAAGTATTTCTTTTTGTGAATGACGCTGAGGTTGTAAAGGCTCAGATGAGCCACATCTGCCCTGTGATTGAGGGGAGGAAGGTTTCATAAGCAGGAAGTCTTCAGGCGTTATGGGAATTATGCAGACATGCAATGTGAGTTACATGGATGTGGGATGGTGATGCGACGATGTGGAAATTTCGGCCGATACAAAACATTTTGCTAATATCACTGATATTGATAAATGGCTAACTTTTGAGCGGCACGAATCTTTATACACAAAGTCTATATTCGCATCATATAACACCAGCAGTAAGAGGTCAGCGAAACTCGGGCCACTTGGGGGTCCGAGGTTCTAAATACTGCAGGATCCCTCATCCTCGACTGATAAAAGGCTGATTGTTCAATGCCATCATCTCCATTATTTTAGCAGATATAGCTTTAGCTCCGCTGCTGACACTCGGAATACTGATTTAAGCCTAAATATCGACCAGGAATATCAGCCAAGACTGACACATCGGACTGACGCTATTGCCTTGCTTTTTGATGAATATCGACCAACATATTGTGCATCTCTACCGTGGGAGAGGTTCACACCCATTGCACAGAACGGTGCAAACCGTTAGAGACTCACCACTGCAGGGGAAGACGTTTGAGGTACTCCGGTCCAGAATTGCAAACTGAACAAATAAATAGATAGAACCTAACGTGAAAGAAGCACAAGGATACATTTAAGTCTCACACAGGCTCCGCCCACAAGTCATCAAGTGTCCAGAGAGGCTACATGGTGAACGGGGGAAGGGGGGGGGGGGCTACCTGTCTCCGAACAGCATTGGCTTCTGAAAGCACTGGATACATGCCTCGTGGAACCACTGTTTGCACTGATTGCACTGCAGCATCTTCAGATACCAGCTGGGAAGAGGTCAAGTTACGCGTCAGTCTAGGAATACTAGCGACTGAAAGATGAATATGTATTTGGGAAATCTATTTGTAAGAAAATATATTTAAAAAAAGAGCGCAGGCTCTGATTGTGGGGTTGGGCGGAGTGTCTGGCTGTGGGCGGCCTGCTGACTCACTCTCCGGGGCCCCCGCAGTAGCAGTAACATTGCTGCAAGTTGGTCTTGTGTCCCTGGTCCCACACCAGGTCATGCAGTGCGTACGGCAGCGAAAGCTTCATCTCCTGCAAGGCTTTGGCATTGGGCCCCTTCTTCAGCGCGCCTCCCCTCTGCCGTAAAGCACACACACAAAGGAGGAGGTCTTTACGGGACAGGTCTGGGCCCCCGCCGGACGCAGAGAGGGGGCCGCAGACCTCCGGGGGCTCACCTTCGTGGTGGTGGCGAACACGCACTGCCGACATCGCCACTTCTCGTCGGAGCCAATCACGCCGGAGTCGATGTTGGGGGTGTGGCACAGCTGGTGGTAACCTGGGCGACAAGGGGAGGCCATGAGGACGTGTGCGTCACCCACCCTAGTCCCCCAAACGAGGGGGGGGGGGGGGTCAGTGTGACGTACCTTGGCCGCAGTTGTCGCAAATTACCATCTCGTTAGGAGCCTCGGAGCTCTCCTCCTGGCAAATGGTGCAGACCATCTCTGCCCCACCCCCACCGCCGGCCCCTGCAACACACAACGGCGCGTCATGCTATATTCTGGGGGTGGGGGGACAAAACAGGGGAAGGAAACAGACCAGGGGAGGGAGCTCCCAGGACAGGCTAGGACACCAACGCAACTAAAACATCTGGGTGCCACAAATAAATACCGTTCAAAGGTAGAATATCTGCATACGCACATCAAGCCTCAATTTTCTAAGGGCTCAACTCCATCTTATGCCCATAAAACCAAAACTCAACCTAAAACTAAGCAGCAGATACTCAGTCGCGATCAGGATGGATTCACCGTATCGCAAGCTGCAGCGAGACATTTACAGGAGGACAACACTGAGAACACTAAGACTGAGCGCGAGTCAGCCGGGATCACGGCTCACGGCCGCACCGCCACTACCACGGGACAGAGAACACGGAAACACTGCGGACCAAAAGGGGATCGATACACGCTACACACACGGACAGCGAGACACTCAGAGTACCTTCCCTAGTCTGGTCTCCAGGGGCCATGCCGGACTTACGGTTTGTGTAAGCCTAGAAACTCTTATGCCTGTCAACTGTCAAAGATAAATTAAAGATAACTGAGGCGGAATGGAGCAGTATCAAACTAAACCAAGGAAAATGAATAATAATTATAATAATGATTGATGATGATAAAGTGAATAAGAGCCAAAACAAACTTAAATCACAGAGCAAAAATCAAATTTGAGAAAAAAAAAAATGAATTAAAAAACAGTGGCTTAGTTGGTCAGTCTTCAACTGGAATTATCTGTGGAGAAAATGAACAGGCATGAATAGAAAGGGTGAGACACACACACACAGCTACACACAAAGGCCAGGGTGCTGAGGCACGGCAGACACAAAGCAGGAGACCAGGGAGTGCTCACCTGTCTGAATATCCTTCCAAAGGACCCAGGATTTTGAGCGATCTTCGAAGACAACAAAACAGCGGTGCTTGTGTTTGTTTATCTGGGAGGGAGACAGCATGCAGATTCACGTCAGGGAACAGCCTGCTTTACATAGAGCAAGGATGTCTGCCTTACTCATGACAGCCAAACGCATGTTTAAGGGGAAGGCTATGAAAAAAGATACCTTTTTGATTGTTCCGAGATAATAGAGGCCATCGGACCATCGTGCTAGGACATCCTGGCCCTCCTCAAATTTGCTAGCAAGCTTGGTGGTGCTCCTCGGCCCATCCTTAAATGAGACCTTGGCCAGAGACAACGCTGACTTCAGCTGGCTACGGGAATGCGCTTTCAGATGGGCAGGCAGGTTCTCGGCTTCCGCCGTGTCTCTGCTCGCAAACACAAATAATAATTAAGACAAAAAACAAACAGTCCAGTCAGAGCAACACTTGGAAAACTTTAGCGAGTAAGACAGAGCAGTCATTCCTTAAACAACCGACAGCACACAATGGGACTCTCCACCCCGATATTCACTGGAAACGCACAAAAAAAACAAAAACAGCATGAAAACGCGGCGCGTCTCTGCCAGCTCGGCTGCAGATGCCGGTAAATACAGCCTCTAAATTCCTAGTGCTTCGGAAGTTAGTGGAAAAATTATTAGGAAAACAGTATGACAATAATAGGTGGGGGACGGACATGTCAGCAGCGTTCCCCGGCGGAGACCCTCAGTCGAGGCGAAATAAATGGCCGAATTTACGGCGATGGGAGTGTCGATGCCCCCTGTCCTCCTGCTCCTGTGAACAGTTGCCTTTTGTTTGCAGGCGGGCCGGTGAAACAATGAAAAGGCACATCCGTGCCCGGGTTTGAGAGGCGCCGGGCGCCGTCTCGGAGTGGATGCGCTCCGCTGCACGCCGCCAATGCGCGCAAATCATTGTTACAATAACTATTATTTACAATAAACTTCGGCACCGGCGGGGGAAACGTCCGTCCGGCGGCTTTTTGCATGCATTTTCCTGACCGAAACGTTTCTCTATTATACACCGAGCACTATGCTCAAAGGGGGTGGGGGAAGTGAGAGGAAAAAAACACGGAGCAAATGTTAGCCATGTAACTCACCTCATTCGGTCACTTAAGAGGGTCAAAACGCTTCATATATTAAAAACAATCGGCCTGGACCGATAATGCGCGTCCCCCCACCGCCGCGCCGCGCTTCCGTTCTCCGCCAGCAGCTCCGCCGCGCCGTCCCGGGATGCACGATCGTATATGTGTTTGTTAGTTTTTATTTTGGAAATCACAAGCGGTTCGTCCTCCCCCAGCGCAGCACGTTCGCCATTTTGCTTTCCCGCTGAGACTGGGTTGCATTGTGGGAAGAAAGCAAACAGGCACGGCAGCCAGTCCGCGGCTCCGACATCCCTGTGTGCGGCGGCGACGGCGGCGGCGGGCGAGCGCTGGCGCGTGCCCGCGCCCCCTTTGTTTTCTTTATTCTTATTGCTATTATAAACATTAGCGGTAGTTTTTAAACCTGAAAATTGCATTCGCTGTCCAGTCACTTTATGTTTTGAAAGCAGGCGATATAGTTTGCAAAAATACAGGAGACATGCCACTGTAGAAGCACTCAGTGTGGGGGGGGTGGGGGGAGATCAGATTAACTCGTGTTCAACCTCATTTTTTCCCCGTAAATATCGATAACCCGGTAAGAATAGGCGTTCATTCATTTAAACGAGGCGTGTCCAAACCACGGAGACGCACGTTAATTCGTTGTGCTGCTGTACTAAAGATACAGGAAATAGCTCCTTTTGCAGACGCCGACGGACCCAATAAAGTTAGTTCTCCTTATGTGGTGACTAGGATACATTTGTGCGGTATGATTCAAAACCTACTCTAAAGTGTCTGTAATTTATCCTCATTGTGACATATACTTATCTGCAGTACTACCAAGAAACGAGCCTAAGATTCTGAATCTTAACTTGCACTGAAATGAAAATGAAGGCGAAAGTAAGTAAAAATTACATTTTTGTTCACATCACATTTTCTTTTACTCTCCAAATCAAGCGAACATGATGAATTTTAATAGAATGAACAGAATGAATGTAAAGTTTTACTCGACTGATGAACGCATTTCTTATGTAATGGCATTTGTGGCGCTGCAGTCAATAACGACCCCCCCCAGCTGTCAGGACATTGCCCGGTGAAACTGCAAAGTCGCCGAAATCTGCAAAAAGCGCCGGACATCTCTGCGATCAGCAAGTTCCATGCTGATCCTCGCAAACACGTGGGGGCGCTGCTGTACCGTCAGGGTTTGATACCCTGTAATACGAGGTAACCATGAAATGAATGCTGCGATGTTGTATCTCTGTCTCTCCGTCGTTTCTGATTATCTCTTTTCTCATATTATCCTGTTACCTCCCTGTATTATTGTCTCTACATTGTATTTTTTCGAGTCTTCTGATTAATAAAGTATCTATCTATCTATCTATCTATCTATCTATCTATCATGCACTGTAACCTGGTTAAATTATAGTTATGACATCTACGACACGGGTTGTGTGCTATTAATTAATAAGTGGCACACGTTTTTTTTTTCGGCTCGCCGTCCTTTTGATTAGAGGTTCACTTGGTGTACCAGTTAACGAAAAGTCTGTGGGCAATTGCGACAGCGATGTCTAGTCATTCTGTAAATGTTTAATCTGATATGTATTTCTCATGTAGTAAAACTTACACGGAGAGAGTGTTATATGGCAAAGAAATAAGAACCTATCGCAGAGGTACATTTTGATATGCAAAGAGCGTGCAGACCTTACAGTCCGTGTTTTACAATAAAAAATACAACCCAACAGGTGTCGGAGGACTTTGCCCCTTCTCAAGTAACATACTATTCAACGCTTCACTGCCGTCAAGGTGAAATAAATAAATATATATTTAATCAATACTTGTTCTAAAACGTGGCTATATACATTTCGGTTCACTCATTTTTAAATAAGACATATCTGCGGCCTGACTCATAGCGGGAGGGGGGAGCAGAGCTCTTGCATTCTTATAACTGCGACCCAGCAAGTCGGCGCATAAAGAGGCATTTTCTGTCGGCGGCAGGAATTGAGTCTGCGCCTTTATCGGCGGCGCTCGCCGAACATCCAGCGGTGTTTCTGCTCACAGCTGCAGTGGCCAGAAATGAGCAGGAACCGGGGAGGCGCTTTCGGTGCCAGCGGAGACTGACTTGGCAAACGAAGGGAGAGACGGGAATCGCTGGGTAATGGAAACTCTTCATTTCGCCCGTATGCCCTGGGATTGCCGACATATCGGATCGAAATGATGTCGCCGTGGCTGTATCGACGTATTATAGCCCCCCTAATATTGAATTGTTCAGTGTGTTCCTAATTGAGCTTCTCTTTCGCAGGTTGATGTGGTGAGATGTGCTATTTTTGCCATGGCGAGGGGTCTGATATCATGGGCCTGGCTGAGAAAGCCTTACTGTATTCAGGTAAGTCGTCGGAAAGCGCTTTCTTCATATACAGCTGGCCAGCTTTCGTTTTTTTTTTTGCATATGTACTTGGGGGGGGGGCAGCGCTGGCCCCCCTTATGATTTGGATCAGAGAGGGGCGTTCAACCAGAGGCAGAAAGCAGCATTAGGATTTTAAGTTTTTGCTGTCGCAATTTCAAACTTTAATTTTTTTCTTTCTTCCTCTTTTTTTTCTATTGCTCGACACTGCGGCGGTGTTGGGGGCATTCAGGAGTGCGCCTCGCTAAGCACATTTAAAGGCATGCTGTCGTGGCTGAATGCTGAGCAAATATCTCTAAAGGTGTAGAGTAAATACATCGTGTTTCCCCGCTGAACTTTACAGTTAGACCGCAGCAGCCGCCCATTCATTGCAGTGACGTTTGCATTAATGTGTGTGAACATGACAGACCCCGAGGCTCCGAAAGGTCCAGAAAAATCGATGTCAAATACTAACAATATGGATCTGGAAACGATTTCCAGCTATCAGGGCAGGTTGCTTGGGCTCTTTGCAAAGTACGTCGAAATCAGAAACGGACACAGACTCTTGCCAGCGAAGTCTGGGTCTCTACACTAATTTAGGAAAAGTTATTTATGTATACCGTGAGCTTTGCCTTGGATACGGTTCGGGAAATCAGCACTGTGATTTAATAAGGCTGTTTATTGGATGCGTAGTTATTTCATTCGAACTATCTGTGTTCAGCTTCCGCCAGTAGTATGTACAGCCATACTGAGGTGAGCGAGAACACCAGACCAGTTCGTTCCTTATGGGGCTTGCTATTAAAATACTGTCTGTACTATATTAGTAGTAGGAAGTGTTCAGTTTTTCAGGAGCAATGGCAAAATTATCTTGACTGCTGCAGTGTATATTTTGTACTCAGCCCATATCTAAAATTGACCTTCTTCAGGTGGCATTAAATGTAGGCCAGAGTAAAGTAAATTAAATTGCGCTCTTCCTATTTGATTGTTTGTGCTAAAAGGGAGATTGTGTCTAAAACCCCTTATTTCAGACCCAATTTGTCTCATCATGGTCTTCGTTTATTTGGAAATAATTCACCATGTCATGTGGGGGCAGACTCTGATGCAGTTTGGTTTCTGCTCTGTTTTGCTCCGGAACTAGGAAATTTAATCAGCAAATGGGGAGCCCCCCCCAAAATCAGCCACTTAAATACTATGCTGCCCACTTGGCCCCCCTGGTGCCGTGTTGGCCGGAAGCTGCTCCTGGTCAGTGCACCATGGGGGACCCCCCCACCGTAGGAGAGAAGTTAGAGAAGTGAGGCAGTGTGACGGAATTGGAGAGTTGATCTTTAATATCTGTAATGTGCTTCCTTCTACATTACCAGATGGGGTTATGAAACGGCACAGCCTGAAAAACACAAAAACACTGAAGGAATTTCTTTTTTTTGGGGGGGGGAGCGAGAATTCCTTAATGTGTACTCAAGGCCCTTCCTGTTGGAACTTGGAGGCTCTGTGTGGTGTGTGTGTGTGTGTGTGTGTGTGGGGGGGGGGGGATTGTATCTATAACATTGTGGGGACCAAATGTTCTTCCCACAATGAGGTAAAACCTGTTACTTTTCAGCTTGGGGACAATTTTTGGTTCCCACAATATAAACCTCAATTTTATAAGAATCTGTGAATTCAATCAAAAAACGAAAAGTGCCAAAAGTCTTATTCGTATTTTGTTTGGTTGCTTATGGTTAAAGTTAGGGCTGGGTGGGGGTTATGATTGTCATAATTGGAATTAGGGTTTTTCTCATAGAATTGAATGGGGAGTCCCCATAAGGATATGAAAACAGACATGTGTGTGTGTCTGTGTGAAACATCTAAAGTTTTTATTTCTGAGCTGGCAGTAATATTGCACTGAAGACATTTAACTGTTACTCAAAGGGATGGTGGCAGGTTTGTCTCACAGGCAATTATACTGTAATATAATATTATTATGTAAGTGAAGTGTAATGTAATATCAAACATACCAGTGATATTCTGCTGTGTCGAGCCAGGAGCAGAGGTGGGTAGCCGGATGCGTGTAAACCGGACCGGGTACAAACCTGGATATGCTTTTAAGGCATCTTGCCAAATGGTGGGGGGTGGGGGGGGGGCTGTGGGTGCTTCACACGTACAGTTATGCCACAGAGACCCCCCCCAGTCCTGCTTCTGACAGACTTCATGCTCAGGTTTACTGGACCAAAGGAGAAATTCCAGCCATATTTTTTATAATTTTGCATAAAATGTTACGTGCAGAGATGCATGTGATATCTGGGGTATAAATGACATTACATCCTTAGGTGTTTGTATACTAATACTAGGCAGGACTTTGACAGAGTGTTTGTTTGACCTCCTGGCCAGCAGGAGCACCGTCGTCTGGGTGTAGCCGTGACTGGGACCCCACCTTGCCACTGTTGTATAAAATATCAGCCAATTCTCCATACTTGGGCATTTTCAGCAAAGATGTTTTTCTCTAATTCCATTTTGTCCCTGGGGGAATTTTTCTGCTGATGGCTTGTTTTTCAGTATAGTTTTCAGTCCTGAAATTAATTCCTATTATGTGTTTTTTTTCTTTACAATTATCTTTTAAAAATGACCATATCAAATTTTGAGAATTTTTCTGAGGAAGATCTCTCAAAAACTAGCTCTACAAGATGAACTTAAGTTGCATTTACAGTATATCTTGTAAGGCAGCAGGAAGATACGCTCGCCTGAAGTTGAGTAATACACAGAATTTGAGCTATAATAAGAATTGTTCTGTTTTCTTTTTCATTTTCTTATTTCGTTAATGTAGTAGCCCGCCATTCAGTCATGTTGATGCAAAAGCTGACGGAAGTTTTTGTCGATCTTCTATGAGGCTTAAAATGTCTCAGGAGGATGGTGAAAGCACTTTCCGGAAAGGAAAAATACTTAAAATCCTTCCCCGCTTGTACAGACACCAGAAATGTTTTGCCCATGGGGAGGTGCATTGTGAGGAAGGGAAGCCCCGCAGTACCGTTCAAGGGTCTGTCGTCGGACCCTGTTCACGGGCCGTCTATGTCACTCACTGTGGTAACTAGTGTTACACGCCGCCAGCGAAGGGATTTATGTCTACAGAGGCTGTGCTGGCAGAGTGGCCTGCAGACATGTGTGTGCATGAACGCGGGGGAGAATGGGGGGGGGGCGGGGGCTTTTCCTCCAGGGAGGACAGATTCATACCAGTTGCTGTAGTCTCAGTCTTCGCTGAATCTGCACGGGGCACATTGAGGCCCGGTAGGATGTCTTTGTCCGCTGTTTTTCCTGCGTCCCACCGCCAGCTCTGGTAGCAGGAACATCCCCCCCCCAGCACCACAGAAGGAATGCAGCAGCCGGTCAGACCGGGAGTGAGTGCTAAGAGAATGCCATTAAGAAGCACTGTGGCCCCTTCTGGTGGGTCCCTTCAGGCCCCTATTGTGTGTATTGTGGGGGGGGGTTCAGTTCCTGTGTGCTGCAGAGCTGTTTAGCGCAGCCCAGCCACACATTTGCGTGGGGCCCCTGAGGTTTGGGGCCCCTGCTTCTGGCTCTGCTCACCAGCTACTTCTTAAGCTCATCTGAGGGGGTCCCTTTTTCAGTGGGACCACAGAACTCCCCTGACGGCACATGCAAGCTCTGGTCACACACCAAGGCCGGATATGCAGGAGGGAATCAAATGTGCCCCTTCGGTTTCACCTCCTCACCCAGTATGGTGGGGGTCCAGCAGGTGGCACCAGCCACTAGGGGGCTCCCCAGGGGCCATAAAGGGAGAATAACAGTGCCTGCATGTTCCTCTCACTCGGCGCTGGTGCCCTGAGGATCAGCACCGGCGTTACCCCCGGTTCAGAACACGAGGAACGCGCCCACACTGGTCCAGTTGGCGTGTGCAACTCTGCTCCGTGCCGGGACCAGCAATGACCCCCCCCTAAGTTGCTTGCCTGGCATCTGTTGCATTAACTCATCGTATAGCTCCGCACCTCTGCGTCATCGAGTGTCTGCTCCTGACCGCCTCGTCTCCTTCTGAGGCCGACCACACAGCCAGACCTTTATTTTTATTTACATAGCAGATGCTTTTGTTCAGCGTCTGTTTGGTCAGTCTCTCTCAAGGGCCCAGAGATGATATGATTGTTCTGTAGCCTGTGGATTTGAACCCACGACCTTCTGGACACAGACACAGACCCAGCACCAATGAGACGTTTCGTGAAAGCTGCATTTCTTTTGTCCTGTTTCGGGGACCGGCGGTGCTAGGATGGCAGAGAGGACACAGGGATAAGCAGGAATATTGGAGTGCTGCTCTATTCGTGTTCTTCCCAAAAAACAGTAGCATTACTGATCTCCTTTCTGGCTCGTGGCACGAAGCGGCCCATTGCCAAGCACTGCGCGGGGCTCAGTGCTGCCGAGACGAGCACAGCCTGGAATGCAGGCGTGAGACCAGGGGATTCTGGGATTGTTTCTCGAGAGCTCTGTGTTCGTTTACGTCTGAGAATGGAAACTAGAGGCGCCCAGAAGTGAAGTTGGGGTGCCGAATTTAAAATTTATTACCAATTAGACTAATGAAAGCCAAAATGCAAAGGGTTTGGCTGATTTTTTTTTTAAAGCTTGTCCCATAGGCTAACAGTATCTGCCTGCCCATGGGTGTGACTCATGGAGAGGTTCTTGCCATGACAAATTTGTATTCATACCCCAGCGAGCAGGGGGAAGAGTTGAGCAAACTTGTGACTCCCTGTTCCCGTGTGGCCACCTTCGCTCCATGCAGTGGCAAACATTGGAATGAAAACATATTAATTGGCTGTGCTGATGGATGGTGTGTGACCGCGTCACCCTGTCCCCACTGTCCTTCAGCCCGGCCAGTCGGTTTGTGCAATGGAACAAAAATGCTTCTGGTGGATCGAATCTTACCATTCACCATTTTGTCCACCGGCCATGTTTTAAAAATGGTTCTATTTCCTTTTTTCTCTGGTTTATCTAAACATTCCATGGCTACAAACATGTCTGCAGAATTGCCAGCACGCTTGAGACTGGATCTGCGATGTGATCTCAGTGGCAGCGGCTCCTGTGTCTGTTTTACTCTAATTTGTTTCGCCCAAACAGATCATCGGCAGAGCAGGTATTTTTCACGCTGACGGATTTGTGCTGCGCTCCGCCATCGATTCTCGTTCGTCCCTGAGATGAATCCCCAGGATTTATCTGTCATTCCTGAGTCATATTTATGGCTTCCCTCAGGATGACGGCGGCACGCTGGTGATGTCTCAGTGTTCAGACTCCTCTTGACAGAGAGCCACTGAACACCTGGCAGGAGAGTGAGATCCTGGAGGTGGTCGGGGGGAATTTCCTGAAGGATCCAATTTCATCTTTGCTGAATTTAAGAAATAAAAAAAAAACAAGAGTAACCTTACTTCCTCTAGTTTCATGCTGAACCTGAGTCGGGGGGGGGGGGGGGGGGGGGGGGGGGGGGGGGGGGGGGGGGGGGGGGGGGGGGGGGGGGGGGGGGGGGGG
>JABFEA020000046.1:2376663-2390013 GCA_019775915.2 Cyphomyrus plagiostoma
CCCCCCCCCCCCAAAAGAGTAGCGCTGTAAACTTAGGTCTTAGATTTCCGATTGGAAATGTCAGGACGTCCTGCGTGGGTGGGGGTTAGGGCTCCCCGGATTCTAGCTTGGCATTTACATTTACGGTGGGTTTTTTATGGCTAGTAATTCAGGCCACCTCCCCCCCCCCGGCACCCCACGCCATCTTCTACCCTCAGTGTTGGCACTAAAGGAACGACCCTGCAAGTCTCTGTTTAATGACCGCCGTCATTTTCTGCTAAATCGAAGGGCCCATTTTCTGCTCTCACTGTAATGCAAGTTTAATTGTTCTCTCCCATATCCACATAGGTAGCAAATGAGTTCGTAGGCGGAGATTAATTATGGTTTGAAAGAAAAGCTAGCTATAATTAGCCTAAAAGCATTCTTAATAAAAAGGCATGTTTTTATAATGTTTACCTCCCTGGTCTGTTTCGGCACTAATATTGACTTTGTCACTAACGTGTCTGATTTAGACTTTCTGCAAAATGAATAATTCATTCTGCACAATCTGGCCTATTAGCTGCATATTTAATGAGTGTTTTGTCTATTGAAGTTCCCAGCCATTTAGCTGCAAAACTCACACACATTGATGATGTATGTGGGTTTAATCTCTGCTCTGGCTTTAGATGAATAATTAAAGCTTGCTTATTTGCTGTGTGCCTTATGAGTTTCTTTCCAGATGTGACATTTGGAGGAATGAGTGCAGTTTTTGGGGTTGTACTTGCGATGCCGGTTTTTCCTGTTCTTTCTATTTTAAAGTACGTAGTGAACATCTTCTGACTTGCTTGTAAAATACTCGCACTTCTGGCGTTGGGTTGAGGCCCTATTAGGGAAGTGTCCCCTGGCAGGGTGACTGTTCCTGGTATCATGTTCTACTGGATGTCACTCAGAACATGGAAGAGGAACATTCAGCGCAGTGGATACTAGGATGCGGTCAATTTGTAGGCTTGTAAACAGAACCCCTATGAAGCAAAGGATCTGATCCGTCAGCCCTACACACAAACACATGCTGGGGTCTCTCAGGGCCCGCTCGCCCCGAGGGCTGGACAAGGAGGGCATGTGAATTCTGTGTGTAATTAAGATGAGAAGATAAACCTTATTGACCCCAGGGAAAATTCGTCTGCATAGAGCAGCAAGATACATAAAACAAAAATGAACAGATGTAAAAATGGAAGGCAAAGCAGACAACATGCAAAGACAGTTCGCACAGCACAAACAAAAGCACAGGGTGTACAAATAGAATATTATGGAGTATTAAGGAAATAAATATATGTATAAAAACATTATGATACACTAGAGGCCGAGCTCATAAGACTTGATGTTATAATCCCAATATATGTCTTGAATATTGAATATTGTATATGTGCAGTTAAAGAAACAGATAGCACCGGACTTTTACTGCAGCAGAGTCGGGGGCTTCCTGCCACATTGTGCCTGGGGGGTCACGTCCAGGGAGGCGCTATGGTGCCCACTGGAGCAGCTGGGAAGGACTCGGCATTGATTCTGCCTTCCTCTCCCATTATTTCAGCATTTTTGTTTATTTACGCCGGACCAGGTCGGAAACCCGCCCCAGCAGTGGAGTTTGTCCTGCCGTGTCCTCATTGCTGCCGCCGCTCTCTCCGGCAGACAAGAGATCGATAGCCTATTTACTGTGTGAGCCCAGCCACCACCAGAGCTGCCCCTCGTGTTTCAGGAACTCCATTAGAAGCGTTAATTGGCCATTGTAATTAGTGGCGTCCCTACGCTGACCCAGCTGGGGACCGGCCGTCGGCTCTCTCGGCACCGAGTCCCCCTCTTCGCGCTGCATTAAGCCCAAATTGACAGAGTGCAAAGTAAATTGCGTTTCAGAGCAGGTGCAGGCAAGCTACAAGCTTATTATTCTGGGCAAAGAAGAAATGTTTCGCTTGCTGGATGCTGTTTTACACCGTCTGCAGTGGGCCTGCGTCCTGGTTATATTCACATAAAGGAAGGTGCGGCCCATGTTTATGCTCCTTTCACTTTGAATGTGCCAGCAAAGTTTGTTATGTTTAATGTGACACATACAGTTATTGAGATAGAGAGTCAGATAGTCAATAGGGAAATTGGGGATTAAGGGCCTCACTCTGGGGCCCGATGATGACATCACCTGCCTAGCCCAGGACTTGCACCAGTGACCTTCTGCATGGGGGCACGGCACACTCACCATCTCACCATGAATAATGTGATGTTATTTGACTCTCTTGGGGTTCGGTTACGCCCGTGGCCATCGCTTCAGCCTGCACTTAGACCTTCAGGGGGCATCCCATCCCACCCCCACCCCCCCACCAGATGCTGAGGAGGCCAAGCCAGGTGTTGGGGGGTAGTTTTGTGTATAGTCTTACCTCGCTCTCACTGCTTCAGCTATTACTGTTTAAATCCCGTTTTCAACACTGGGGTATTTTAAAAACCTGCATCTCCTCAGACTCAGGATTATAAGCCCTCTGACCGAATTTGTCTCCATAATGTCATTCAAGGCAAAGGCCACCACAGTAATGGAAACGGGCAACTCGTATCACAGGATTAACATATCACACCTCGGTTTGTGCCTGTGACCTCTGTCTAATGTCTCTTCGTTGCCCCCTTCTGGCTCCGGCAGGCTCGCTTCTCCTACCTACGTATGAAGTACCTGTTCTTCTCCTGGCTGGCGGTGTTCATCAGCAGCTGGGTGGTGTACGTCCAGTACTCGTCCTACACGGAGCTGTGCCGGGGTCACGAGTGCAAGAAGACCATCGTAAGTAGGGGGCGCTCACGCTGGGATTCTGACCCACCCATGATCAGGACAGAGCCCCTGTTCACCATCAACCTATTAAAGAGCTACTTACGTTTATCTTGTTTCGCAAAGACTTCTGTCCAAACCAATGTACCAAGTGAGGCAAATAGCACATTACAAACACGGACGTCGAAGTGTCGATTAGGCGTAAGTGCAGTTTGGCTGAGCTCAGGGTGACCCAAGGTGACCATCACAAGTCCATTCCTTCACCAGCAGAAACCCCCCCCACCCCAAAATCGAGCCATGGGCTAATCATTTCATCATCATCATCGTCATCATTACCCCTATCCTGCTGCGCTGTATGTGTGTGTTTTCTGCATGACTAGGAATGTGAGTCAGGCCCCTGTTTGCTGATCGCATAATGATAAAAGGCAGATTATGAGTCACCGAATGCTGCAGGGCTTTAACCCAAATGGGATTTCAGAGTAAGGGTCTGGTTAAATAGCCCCCGCTGGCGCATGTGTGGCGGATAAAGCCTGAGCGCGATGCAGACGCTGCCTCTGTGTCAGGATTACGTGCAGCTGGCTGTTTATCTAACCTGTCGTCTGCACAGACAGTGGAATTAGCGCCCGTTTCCCCCAAAAGGCAGTTCTAGCTGGGGCCTGGCTGATGGTCTCCCAAACATCTTCCTGCCATCTGGGCTCTCCCAGCCAGGACCCCTGATTTCCTTCTCTGCCGCTGGGGGGTGGGGGTGCTCCTCTGTGTGATACTTAAGATCCTGAAGATATGAGGCAGCTCAGTTCATGAGAAGATAAGGTGATGGTTCTCTCTTTCCAAACATCACTGGGGTAGCGTTCATGGTTTACTGACTCAAAGATTCAAGAACAAGATTGTTTCTCAAAGGGGTCTTATCTGTACCAGGTGTTCTTGGCATGCTGGGAGCTCAGGGGGAGCAGAAATGTGGACCGTCTGGGTTCAGGAACATTGGTGTGAATGTGGGAATTAGAAGAAAGAAAACCAAAACATTCCCGAGTCCTGCGCTCCATGAGCACAGGCTTTTTGATGATAGCCTTCCCGTCTTGTGCTCTTGCACAGTACACGTTTCAGAGCTCACACTGATGAGCCAGCACTGCCACCTACTGGTTGGAGTGCAGACCCAGACTACTGTTCACAGCGGTCGAGCTGTTCACCTCGGCAAACCTGCCGAATGAGCAGCTCCCAGACGACGCAGCCGACGGGATGTGGGATGACTGATCGCCCCCTCCACCATGAGAGTGCTAACCTGCGCTGTCCTCTGTGTCAGTGTGATAAATACAGGAGGGGGGTGATTGATGGCTCAGCATGCAGCAGTCTGTGTGACAAGGACACTCTGTACCTGGGGAAGTGTCTCTCCTCCAAGCCCAACAACCAGGTGAAGACCCCCACCGTTTCGCCACTACGCCCCCCCCCCCCCCAAATTAACTCACGTAAGCGGCTCGCACCTGTTCCTCAGGTCTACACTGGCAGCTGGGGCGATCTCGAGGGAGTAATCAAATGTCAGATGGGAGACGTCTTGCAGTACGACCTTGGGGCCGACATGGAGCCCCGGAAGGAGGCCATGCTCTTCGACAAGCCCACTAAGGGAACCTCTGTCGAGAAGTTCAAGGAGATGGTCTTCACTTATTTGAAGGTAAGGAAAGTCTGCCCCCACCCCACCCCATCTCCACAAGTTTTTCTTGAGCAAAGTCAGTCCGTTCTTTGCAGCAACCTATTTTGGAGTTTGAACGCATGTCAACTATAAATCAAGTGCAGTTTATCGCCCATGAAAGACATGGTGCACATTTTTCTGACTGAGAAATGTCCCTAGAGATCGATGCACGGCGGAAAGACAGGAAGTGGGTCAGCCGGTGATGAATAGCCATGAAAAGTTACTTTATTCATCTTTGAGATGCCTAAATGAATAAGATGAGATGTATTTCACTGATTCCAGTGGGAAGTTTGGTAATCCAGCTAGATGGATTTAATACTATTAATATCTTTAAAATCCTGATGCAGGCAAAGGTGGGTGAGCAAGCCAATCTGCAAGACCTGGCCAATCTGGTGCTTTCTGTCGCCGACAGTAACAAGGACGGCCACATATCTCTGCCCGAGGCCAAATCGGCTTGGGCCTTGCTGCAGCTCAATGAGGTCCTGCTTATGGTCATCCTCCAGGACAAGGAGCACACGCCCAAGCTCTTGGGCTTCTGCGGGAACCTGTACGTGGCAGAGAAGGTGGAGTACACCTCCCTGTACGGCCTACACCTCCCCTGGCTCCTGGAGCTCTGGATCCCCTCGGGGGTCCGCCGCAGCATGGACCAGTGGTTCACACCCTCCTGGCCTCGCAAGGCCAAGATCTTCATCGGCCTCCTGGAGCTGGTGGAGGACGTGTTCCATGGGCCCTTCGGCAACTTCCTCATGTGCGATGTGAGTGCCGCCAACTTCGGCTACAATGAGAAGCACGACCTGAAGGCGGTGGACCTGCGGCGAGTGGTGCCCGAGGCCGCCTTCCGCGAGGTCATGCGCGACCGCCACTGCGACGTGGACGCCGACTGCGTGTATGGAGCCGACTGCAGCACCTCCTGCGACCTCACCAAGCGCCGCTGCTCCACGGACGTCATCCAGCCCAACCTGGCCAAGGCCTGCCGGACGCTGAAGGACTATATCCTGAGGGGGGCGCCACTGGATGTCCGCGAGGAGCTGGAGAAACAGCTGTACTCGTGCATGGCCCTGAAGGGCTCTGCGGACCAGATGGAGATGGAGCACTCGCTCATATTGAACAACTTGAAAACCCTGCTGTGGAAAAAGATTTCCAACACAAAAGACTCCTAACATACTCTGCCGCCCTGTTAACGGAGTCCCCTCACCCCTCACCCACGCTTACAGAAGCCTTTCCAGAAAACGCTGCCATTTCAGCTGATTCTAGAAAGGGGCAAAATGCTGTACAGTCATCCATCCATCTATCCATCCATATGTTTATTCTGGATAGGATCAGGGGGGCCTGGAGTCTATCCCAGGCAGTGTAGTCCACAAAGCAGGGGTACATACTGGATGCCAGTCCATCACAGGACAGACGCACACATGCACACTGTAGGAGGAAACTGAAGTACCTTAAGAAAACCATCAGAGCCTGAGGACAGGGTGCCAACAGCATAAGCACCACAGCCTGCAGTGCCGGCTTTTCAATCACGGGAGAAATTGTGTTTGTTGACTTCAGTTTGTGTCTTTTTTGCAGTTTGTGGATTTGTGTACCGTGTACATCAGTCATTGCTAATGTGTTTTTCTTAGGTTTTGCTGTTTGGTTCTTAAACTGTGCCATGAGATAAATCAGCCTGAGCGATGTGAGCGGTGGGGGCGGGGTGCCTTCGGTTGTTGCCGAATGAAGAATTTCTCCTCCGTCGGCTACAGCAGAGTGATTTGTTTTCCCACTTCTGCAGGGAGCTTAATTACAGCATTTTACTGCTGCTTTTTCCACACCCATTGTTAAACCCGATACGAAATATGATATACCGTTTTCCAGTTCTTTCGACCACTATGTAAAACGGTTTGTGCTGAAGGTCATCACTGCTCTTAAGAATGAATCGCGACAACCCAGAAATTCAGATGTTTACCATGTATGTTCAGAACAGCATGACAAATTTGCATATTAAATATTGTACAAGACTACATTCCCTTACCATTTTGCCACAAAGAACTCTGACACTTCCAGTCTCATGGGTTCAGTCCCAGGGTCTTTGTCACAATCAACGTTACAGTCTTCAATCTGTCCGCTGGCTGTTCTGCAGGTTCTCACAGTACTAACGGGAAACACATGCTGCGATACAGCCTCCACACGCATGTTTATTTTGATTCTGCTCAGCAGGTTAGGATGCTGTGCCTGGCATCAGATCACCAATTCAAATCCTAGGTTCAGCAGACCGATGTCACCACTGGGCCTTTGAGCAAAACCCTTAACCCCCACCCCCCCACAATTTGCCACAGGGACCAATTGGTCGATTTCTCAAAAAAAAAAAAAAAAAGTGTGGCTTTGTAGAATAGCATCACTAAATGTACAAACTCCGATACTCCCATGCAGGCGACATCCACCATTCTCACTCCAAAAATAAAGGACAGGTTCAGTTGTGTGTTGGACTATGGAAAATGCCGAACGTTTTCTTTGGATAGTGTCAGAATTTTGTTAAGCACTACCTTTCCAGGTTATTTCCCCAACACCCACAGAACATGGCTGACAATTTAGCCACAGGAAATAGAGGTTTAGGTGGGCAGGGTCTCGGTCCTGCCCATGGGGCTGTCAGGTGCTGCAAACTCACATAACTCTGATCTACCTCCAATCAGCACCACCTCTCCTGCTGAGCCATGACTTGCCACGTCAACAGCTCAGCAGTCACCACCTTCAGTGTGGGTTCCTGTGTGCCCCGCGCCGAAGAGGAAACAAAGCCTCCTGGGAAATAGAGCATCGAACTTCCCAATTCACATGAAAATGGAAGCGTGACCTAGCAGTGCCATCCAGTGGTCAAGATAACACAGTGCAGGGCCTCGCTGTAAGTTACCAAGTAGGCACTGCCACTACAAGTTTCAGCAGTTTTGAGGCACAATGACATTACCAGCATGGTGTAACGTCAAGGACTAAGCATGCAGGGTGATGTTCCGCTCCACCCAAACACTCAGAACCATCATCTCTTCTCACAACGGCATTCCTACAGGCAGTGATGAGACTCCCCACCCAACAGAGATCCTCACACTGCAGTCGGTATAAAGTCACATGAGTGAAGTACATGGCTCAACATGGGGTTCGGAAAATGGCCAACTTTTCCTGAACCTTCCGGGTTCATAATGCGCCGGTCTGGCGTTCATGGTGGTGTAATCATGAAACAGCACATGGAGGTTAAAGGAAAGCCATCACACCAACTGGCTCTTTTCGATACATTTATTAGAACAAAGATCTTTCGGGAAGCCCGAGGTGGCGGGGGTGGTGGGGATTGCATGAGATACTTTAGCTCTCCGCGGCCTCCTGCTCCTGAGCCCTGAGGAAGCTGGCCTTCTTCTGGGCCACACGATCCTTCCTCTGGGCCAGGGACAACTTGGCACGGTTCCACCTGCAGTGACAGCATGTCGTTAGGGTCTGCCACAAGCACACTGGGAACCAGTGGTCTGAGCATCAGGGCAGACCTGAGTCCGCCCAACAGCTAAAACCAGTACCAATGAGGCTGATATGAACACACCCTGTGGTCCATCTGGTCAATTAAACTTATGGACATCTTTGCCATTTAATTAACGGAAGGTAAGATTGCTTTGTAAATCTTACTCACTCAACCAGCATGGTTGCAGGATGCATTAGCACAGTAAAACCCCAGCATGCTATTAGTGCCTTCTCTTGTACTCAAGAGCTTCAGGGAAACCAGGGCTGCACCCACCTCTTCTTCTTGACCTCCTTCTTGGGCTTCTTCTCATGGACTGGATTCTCACGGATGGCAGCGTGGGCCTTCTTGTACATTTCCTCCAGCTACAGGGACGACGACAGGTGTGCATCACTCACAAAGCCTCTTCATACAGCTTTACTAAGATCCATAACATTTTCTCAAGGGTGCCATTGAACCAATGGCTCACCCCGCCAATCACCTATTCTCCATGTGTAGTACAGCCGTGGCCACTGGAAACATTGGGTACCAATTTGGGTTGTGCCACAAGGTCTAAGCACATACTAGTAAGGGGGGGGGGGCAATGCTAAAGTGAGAAAAGGCTTAAAGTCCTACAGTTCAACACGAACATCTCCATCTAGGCCGTTCTTGTACAAGTCCAGGAACAGCAGAAAGGGACTGCAGTCAAACTGAGCAAGGGGGTCTCATGTGACCCAGTCATTAGCTTAAAACTTAAGATCAAGGACTGAAACGTCAATAAGCCCTAACACTGAAAACATGCGTCCCATTTAGAATGAGACTAACCTGGGTTGCCAGGCTGGGCGGAGCGGGGGGGCACCGATTTCACTGAACTAAAGCTTAATTGTTCTGTTGGCCATTAGGTACTGTTGAACTGGCCAAGCCAAACTATAGAATGTCTATTCAGTAAAGGTAATAAAAACATCTTTAAAAAGCATTTTAGACACCTGGGGGGGGGGGGATATTCCACAAAACACGAATTCCTCAAGACAAATGTAAGGACTGTCCAATAGGAATGTCACTTCATACTTCCCATCAGAGAATTTTCATGTTCGGCTCAAGTTATCCAGCTAACCGGGAAATCCTGCTTTGTGGAATACCCCCCTGGAAGCTAGGTGGTCTTCTATACTTGAAGCCAAAAGGGCCCAGTAGATAAACAAGCTGCTCTCAGCCCCGTCTTGAAACAGGTTTCCATCAGCCATGCAAAGGAAGGACCAACTACGTTTGCTCAGGACCAAAGGCATCATCATCAAGCAGCTTGTCACCTCGACTCCCATGGCCTACCGACGACACCGAGGGTGCCCCAAGGCCGGCCGTATCCTTACCGAGTCGGGAGTGACGCCGTTCTTGATGAAGCGGGAGAACTGCCTCTTGTAGGCCTCCTCATCCTCCTCCATCAGGTACCTCATGTACTCAGAGACATTGATGCCCATGATGTGCTTGCGGTGAACCTCAGCATTGAATTCTTTGCTCTCCGAGTCGTAGCCAGGGAATCGTTTGGTGCTGGGGAAATGCAGACAAGGCAGCGTCAACTGGGCCTCAAAGTACCCAGCACATACTGGGTCTGACTGGGAAGTGAAACCAGCCACTGGATATTTTCTACAAGACCAGACATGAGCTTGAAACCGGCGTCCTGACAGCCGGGAACCAACATGTACCAAGTGACACCACCTAAAACCAGTATTACATACAACGATTCATTAAAGCAGTGCTTCCAAGACATGTCTTGGGAGCCCCCGCCAGTCAGTGTCTCCACTTCCTCCCAGCCAGACAGTCCATGCAGAATCACTGCATCAGTCAATATAGTAAAATAGTTACACTATACAGCTCTTAAAGTGCTAGGGGGTATAAATTACATCCATCACCAGCATACAGAATAGCAAGTAACGGCAGCCAGGAATCAGAGCTGATGTAGGCTTGGTTTCCAAGGAAACAGGACCCCAGCTTACCTGTGAGGGATGGAGAGGCCGCCATCCACAGCACCCTTCAGGGCCCCAAACACTTTGTTCCCAGTGGTGGTTCTGGCCAGACCTGCATCCAAATAGCAGGTGAAGGCACCTGGCTGACCGTCGATGCTCTCCACGTTGAACTCGTCGCCCGTAACCTCCACTTGGCCCTCATAAACCTTGTCCAGGCTGAACTTGTTCAACAGCTGCGGAGGCAGACATGTTCTAAACCCATTTTCCCAGAACAGCAGCACACAAACAGGCAATGCAGCGCCTCAAGAGAATGGGGGTGGACGATAACACACAAACAAACCCATATCACAACACCTTCAGTTCTGCACATATCTAAACTGCTGCTGTCCGTACAGGCATAAGTATGGAACCATTGGTGTGACACCTCCCAGTGTTATACTTTGGTTTAATTATAATTAACACTCATGGACAGGTGCAGGTGAGGCTGTAAGAGATGCCAGCCCACTCGGGCAGATGGGCCTCAATCACCTGGCGTACACGGCGCAACATATCAGAAACTTCCCAGTGCAAAGAGCCATGCAGGACAGCAGTGATCTTCGTGGGAAGCCGGCCCAAGGGCAGTCATGAAGCAGAAGCAGGGGCGGAGGACCGACGGCGTGCTGGGGGGGGCTCACCCTGCGTGCCAACAGCAGCCCAGTGCAGTAGGCTGCGGCGTAGTTAGTCAGACCCACAGAGATGCCGTATTTGGGCAGCTCATGCGAGTAGGCAGCGCAGACTATCATGTCCCCTTCGATCTTCGCGTAGGCAATCTGAAAGGGAGCGAACAGCACACTCACACCAGGTCGGCAGAGACCGACAAAACAAGCTCTAAAGCACTGGCAGTGTGAAGAACGTTGACCTAGAACAGCAGTCGCCGAGCCTACTCATAGACTAGCACCCTGCACAGATTACATGCCTAATTTAAACACACGATACAGACAATCAGGCACTTCAGTAACATCTCAGCATACTAGTATTAGCTTTAACATACAGATGCGTATTGGCGCCAGTTATCAGGCGTGTTAAATTCGGGCGGCAACTAAGCTCTGCATGGAGGTAAATCTCTAGGAGTAGGTTTGGTGACCACTGACCTATAACTGAATAATCTGCCTTTCATAGATGTACAAGGACAGATACACAGGAATGTATTTCCCCCCCCCCATATACCCCATAAGGCTCTTTATCAAGACAAAGGTGAGCAATCCATCCAGAGGCCCTGGAGCATTTTCCAAGGGACCCCAATGCAGATGTGGCTATGGGGTTAGATCCAGCAACCTCCCAATCAATGGCACAGAGACCTAACAGAGCTCTCAAGCCTATTCTGGACAGACAGACCACATATTGCAACAGAGCACGGACGTCCGGCACTCACCTGGCAGACGATGTCCCTGTTGGAGAACCTAACGATCATCCGGTACTTGGGTGTATTGTACTTGTTCTTGTCTTGAATCACCAGGCGTTTGCGGGCAAAATAATCTGTCTTTCCCTCTGAAAAAGACAAGCAGACACACAGAACCTCAGCCTTCCTGGCATGGAGCCATAAGACCTATTATCAGGTACGTCTACATAAGTCAGTCATGAACATTATTTTACTTCATGGAGTAAGATGAAGGCCGTTGACACCGTTACTGTATAGCACATTAGCCATCTGCAAGAAGAGAACTAAAAAGTAACTTTACCTCTCCTCCTCCTAAACTTCACCTGGTACCTCTTGAAGTAGGATTTATTCTTGACGACCTTAACGAACCCCTGTCAGAAGCAGACATTAGACGTTACATTTTGAAAGCAGAACTATTTCCAACATACGGAACAAGTTTTGCTAAATCCTATTCTGTTGGCGTTCAGCAAAAAAAAAAAAAAAAGCTTAAGCAGACATCGAAAGCTTTGGGGTTAGGAAGCAATTTACAACAAAATGTCTCGTCTCCTTAAAGAAACGCCTAAGTTCTCAAACATGGCGTCATACAATATTCAGATTCCGCAGTTAGCCAGCTAGCTATAATGAATCAGAAGCCTACATTACGGAGCGAAATTTCAAGAAATATATACAGGAGACGAAGCCAGAAATGTCCCGCAGGGACAGCGGAGCCCCTGTGTGAGTGTGTCAAACGGTACAACGTAGGTAAGACGTTCCTGCAGCCATTAGGCCACGTTGGTATGTCGCCACAGTACCGGACGTCAGACAGAAATCTAACATCATCCATTCATCTAAAAGCACTATTATGGTAAACAAGTCACACGAAATAGAAGGATAGCATCTTGCGTGTTCAAATTGGCATATATTATTCCACTTTACTAACCATTTCGCAGGTTTTTAGACCTCAACTAGTCCGGAGACCGAAGTCTACAGACTAGGATCTCAGTACTGCTGCACTGGGAAAAGAAAGTTTGTACTGCGCATGCCCGGTAAATAGCGTCGCGGCGGTCAGGAGCTACGCTGAAATATTTACTGCCCCCTATAGCAGGGGAGGATAATTGCCGAGAAAAAAGGGACTCCGAAAAAATCCCGGCTGAATTTCGCTTCCAAATGTTTCCATGCATGAATTTGTGCTGTTCGACAGCATTTCAGTTTTATCAGTATCTTAAGAAGAATGATGCGACTTATTTCAAATAAAAAGAACACCTCGATAACACACACATCTTTCATCATGTAGAAGAGAAGCTTTTCATGACCACTCCCGCAAATAAAATAGAAACGTTTACAACTGAGAATGTGATTTATTTTATCTAAAAACTATTTGCCCCCTATGAGTTGTGTCTGCATTTTAATTATGTATGCGAGAAAATAGGGACGTTCACGTTCATATTATTCTCAATATGAAGGGGCTGGACAATAAAACTGATACACGTGGCTAATGGTGTATGAGGTTTTATATGACTATATATGCGCAGCCTGGTGGCCAGTCTTCACTGATTGCACATTCCATCAGAGCAGAGTGTCAAAGTTGAATTGACGGAGCAATAGCACAGCTGTACATAAAATATTGGAATCCATTCAATATAACAGGAGACACGTCACGGTCTGAAAGAGGACTAATTGTTGATGCATTTGTAACCTGACAGCAAGTCTCTATGCTGTATGGAGAGCCACAGCATCCAGGGTAATTTCGGCATACCACCACAAAGGATGGATCATATCCAACAAGAGTAACTGTGGACGTAAAAGGGAGCTGTCTGAAAGACATCCCCAAGCACGAATCCACATAAAAGCACAGCTGCCCAACTCACTGCAGAATTAAATCGGCACCTTGACTCTCCCGTTTCCACCAAAACTGTTTGCCAGGAGCTCCACAGGGTCAGTATTCATGGACGGGCTGCTATAGCCAAACCTTTGGTCACTCATGCCGATGCCAAACATCAGTAAAATCTTGTGCTGTGGACAATGTGAAACCTATATTGTTATCCATTATGGACAACACCTCCCACCCCCTGCATGAGACTGTACGAGCTCTGAGCAGCTCATTCAGCAATAGACTTC
>JABFEA020000046.1:2390116-2409399 GCA_019775915.2 Cyphomyrus plagiostoma
TTTTTGTGTAAGAGCTCTGTAACACCTAAATTTCTCATTCGTGGGATAATAAAGGTTTATTCTATTCTATTCTATTCATCCACCTTCACCATCTCTCCCACATTCAAGATAGTTATGGTGACACATGAAATTGAAGTTAAACATCTCCCATGGCTTTGCACAGTCACCAGATCTGAATATTATCGAGTCACTTTGGCCCCAGTGGTCAGCACTGTTGCCTCACACCTCTGGGGGACTGGGGCTTGAGTCTCCACTCTGCACCAGCTGCTTGTATTTAGACTTTGCATGTTGTAGTTGTGGGGCTTCCTCTAAGTACTCTGGTCCCCCCCAATCAAAAGAGAAGCTGAGGATAGGTAAAACACCCCCAGAGGCCACTAAGGACATACGGCTTAGAACAGGGGTGACCAATCTTATCCACAAAGGGCAGGTGTGTACGCAGGTTTTTGGGATAACCTGTAGGTCAGCTATTCAACCTCAGTTGTGAGGACTCTTCAGCCAATCAGTCCTCTAATTAGTAATTTAATTAGGGAGTTGCAGCGAAAACCTGCATACACACCAGCCCTTTGCGGATAAGATTAGCCACCCCTGTCTTAGAAGATGGATGTATTCCGACAATTGCCAGATTTACGCCTAACCAGTTCTCATCCAGTTAGCTCCCATTAATTCCATATCACCAGTACCTCATTTATTTAATCAACTGGTAACCAGACAAGACTCTATAAACAGCCAATCAGTTAAATTTTGCACATGTGAATGAACTGTAACCCTATTACTTTAAACATTATATTGTCTTGCATGCTGAAGAAAAAGTATGTTCGGATTTGGGAGTGTGGAAGCATGGAGTGCCAAAGCCAGATGAGCAGACACGTCTAGGTTTTGTTTGGTTAACGCACAAATGTCTCCTATAGGTAGGGTGACTAGATAATCCATGTCAGGGAGGACACTTTGAGCTACTTCGGGTTTTACAAACTACTTTCAAACTGAAAGGCTCCTGTGCTTGGCTAATTAGTTCAGCTCTTTTCATGCTTTGACTCGTTTGTGTCCTTGATTGAAAGACTCATCCAGCTGTTTCACATTAGCATTAGTGACACATGAATGATTATAGGAGGCTGACCAATTAGCACACAGTGAGAAATGAATGCTAAAGCGAAATCCAGGTCCGTTTATTTGAAATGATCGTTTACAATTCCTGTACTAGCTCAGAGTGTCCTCCCTGACATGGATTATCTGGTCACCCTACCTATAGGTGAGCTGGGGCTGTGTAGATTGCCGATCCCATCAGGAGCGGAACTGATACTATATGACATGGGATGAATAGGGTGACCAGATAATGAACATGGCTGAAAATACATTTTCCGGGCGGTTGCAGACACATTGATTGTGTGATGCTGTTATAGATCCCTCATATTACAAGTCCTGCTTACTTTTTGTTTTGTCATTTGTTATAAACATTCCGTGTAGTGCATATGTCTAACGTACCAAAGATCACTAAATGAGGTTTTTTGCCAAACACCAATAAGCAAAACCATTTTCCCCACTGACATAAACCTTTGAAATAAATCCGGATGTGCAATCAATACGGACAGGAAATACGTTTAAGAAGGTGAACATATTATATTGATTTCCAAACGTTTTTAACACTTGTGTGACTAAATACATCGGCACATTCTTCGGTTTTCCAACAGAGGGAGCTCCAAGACACATTACCGAATTCTCCGATATTGGAAGCGACATTTTTCTTTTAAAGAAAGCCCAGGATGGACTCCGACCGCAGATTAAACCGATTAGTGGATACCACTAAACATGAATTATTGTGTTTCCATTTCCATTAAAAGACACTTCCTATTTTTGGAGAAATTCCGACGAACACTTCTAATGTTATCTGACGTATTACCAGAATAAACCACAGTAAGACACATTTGAATTCCACCCTGGCAACGTTTTCCTGAACTGTAAACCCTTAAGTACTTATTTTGCGCATAATACTTTCGGCTTGCACGACAATGTGAATCAGTCCTTGCACAAAAGAGTATTACGTGGCTCCCTAAGCATGCCTCGTCAAAAGGGCATTGGAGCTGTCACTGCGAGGCGTGTCTGGCGTCACACGAACGCCTTATTGCATGCAAAGTTTCCGTGTAAAACTTGAAAGGTAGGTTTCATGCTACTATCGAAGGGCAAGCCGTCAATTCAGCCTCCACAGATTGATTTCATTCATCCAGGGGTACATCATATCCACACTGGAAACCATGTCTGTGCCCAAGGAGATCCAAAGCTGGTGTTGAGGTGAGTCGCCTGACAGCTCGTGTGCTGCTTTTAAAAGAGAACTGCATTTATTCCTGTCCTGTCCCGAACACGAATACATCAACGAGACCTCCCAAAATTTGCCAAAACGACCATTCCCCCCCTCTCGGATTCTTGACATGAGCGAGCAGCCTCGGGTCATTTTAAATGGGCTGTTTATCGCGGTGAGGGACAGTAAATAGTCATTACTGCACACAATGAATTACTGATCTGTTGTTTAATCTTATTTATCATACTTTAGTAACATTAAAAAATAAATCCTCTCCAGCCAAAAATACTCATTAAGAAACATTATTTTGACTCCCACGTCAAATTAAAAAAAGAAAAGAAAAAGAAAGTCCTGAAGAAGGGAAGAATCTGGGAAAGCAGAGTGAAAAGGGGGGAGGTCTTTCCCTTTAATGCAGGCGCATGCCCGGTCCGATGCCAGGCTGACGTCGCTCCGGAGCTGCTGGGGCTGCTTGTGTACACAGGATCCCACGGTCTTGGATTGTACGACGGGGGGTTGGGGTTAAAAAACTACGTACACCCACCTGACACAGCAAACAGTAAAACAGTAATAATAGTACATAGTGAGCAGCCGCGCTGAGCTCTGCTCGATGGGACGTTAATGCTTCTAATCGTGGAGCGTAAGACGGAGCCAAGGTAAGGGGAGCTCGGCGGACGGGCTGTGCCGGGACTGCGGTTCGCTGCTCCGCGGTCTTCGCTTTTTTCTGAATTTGACAGATGTTACGATGGAAATATAATGTTGATGTCTTGGTGTTTTTCTGTTAGGACTCATGCAAGGAGTGCATAAGTACGGCACTGACGGCTGGACTGACCAGCACCGAGCTGGCTCGTCTTTTTAACTTTAGCTAGCTCGCTAATTCGCCTCTAGTTACATAAATCTTTTCAGATAAACAAAACAACAACAAAAAACAGGTCGAAATGCCGTATCATTAGGTGTGTTTATCTAACTGGAAAGTGACACTGCAGAATAAATAAAACATGCCTAGCATTTTGTATGAAATCACTGTGGATGAACAGGGGCTACTGGAAACTAATACGCTCCTGGCTAATAATAGCCCTAAATATTTAACTCCATTTACCTGGCAGTTACCAGGTAAGCGCTGTGCGTTTCTGTTATATATCAACTGGCGCTCGTCGCTAACAATAGCTATGCAGCGATCAGATTTAAAGGGTACACTGTGGATATAGTGTCTAGCCTATCCTAGCTTAGCATGCAGTCATTTAGCATTCGCTAGCGTGTCAGAATGCCGTCAGTTAGCATTTGTTAGCTTAGCTATACTCCCCGGCTAAGGGGCTAAGAAAGCTGCAGTGTCTGCTCGAGCCCGCCCGCTCTCGACCATTTGGCTCGCGAACAGCCCGCCCTTCTGCACGCGGGCTTTGGGCTGCACGGTGGCGACCCCTTCGCCGTCTCTTTCCGCCATGGTATGTGTTGTTTTTTTCGGTTTTATGTTCGTCCTGCGCTAAGCCGGCTTGGCACGAAGGAATGCGTGTGGCAGGGACCCTACTGCCGCTCAGGTGTTCCCTCACATCAGCTTCTTGGAGTCGGCAGCCGGCAGATGTTTGAGTTCTCCAAGCGTACCGTTGCTGTTTCTGTGGTTCTGCTGGGGGACCAATAAACCATCATGTACAGTTAGATTCAGTGAAACCGGGCAGTTATTGGCCACATGCAAATTGTGTTGAGCGCATCGGTATGGTTGAAAATATCTAGAAGTAACAGTAGACACGAGTTTCGCTGCTTTATCATATTTCGGGATGTTTTGCACTGTTAGTACTTCAAGGGATGTAATCAACTGCTGTCGTTGGCGAGTGTGTGGTTTGGACGCTAACCCTGATGTTGATGTGTTGGGAATTTTAGATGACTAAATCAGGGTAAAGTCAAAAGCTGACTAATGCTTCATTTAGAAACGTGCTGAATCAACTGGCTTTTTTTTTTTTTTTACTGCTGCATAAAATAGTTTGTGATTTCCCAGGTTATGCCAGGGAAAACCCCTGATGGGGCTTTGTTTTTTTTTTTTTGGCTGGACATTAGTTTCGTGACAACATCGCGTTTCACCATTACCGCACTTGACAGTTCCTTTAACAAAGTGGTTAACAGCTGTGGGCTACTTTATCGTTCAGGTTTCGCCAGGGAATTAAGGGGAATCCTATAAATCAGAGCGCCGTTTGCTTATTGCTTGTGTGGTTCCCTTCGATATGTCTTAAGATCGATTGGATATAAATTAATTGGTCACTTGGTGTTTCATTGCTTTTCAACTAGTAGTTGACTTGGTTCTTTTTGGCTCAGGTTGTTGGCTTCGGTGTATGTTTAGTGAGATTCCGTTGTTCTTTGGCTAGCCTTTCCTGAGCACAGGACAAATCGTAGATCTCCATACTTTTGTGAAATACTTCTCCTGCTCAAGGTTTGGGAGTTGTAGCCTATCACGGGCAACACAGTGTACAAGGCTGAGGACAAACGCTGCACGAGATGCCAGTCCGTAGGGCACATGCAGGCAATGGGCACACGATGGGCAGTTTAGAGATACTGTTTGCTATATGTCTTTGGAGTGTGGGAGGAAATGTGCAGAGCTCCACACACAGCTTGTGTAGGATTCAGATCCCTAGCCCTGGAGGTGTGAGGCAGCAGTGCTTCCTGCTGGGCCACCATGCTGTCAGAAACCTCACGTCTGCCTTTGACAAATGACTCAAAGCAGCTGTGCTCACACTGTCAGACAGGAAGGGGCCCTGTCTTTGGGTTGTATTGATTGTTCTGGACAGCACTCTGGATGTTGGTCAGTTTCCTTAACAGATATGATACTTTGACCTTTTATTCTTATGCCGGTGTGAGGTGCATGTGCAGAGGATCCACAGATGTGACTGAGGGGGCCCGGCAGTTTTTTCCGCTTTGGTAGTTCAGTCCCTTTAGCTTTTGCTTAGAAGCTCTTTGCAAAACTTTATAACAGAGCTTTGGCACATTTTTGCTCCCAGTGGCTCAACTGATTTGTTGTCCCTTCAGATGAAAGGTCCTTTGTATGGTAAGAAGAGTAGAATAGCGACCATCGAAATGGATTTTTTTTTTGTATGTTTTTCACCTAGAATGAAATGGAGTCTGTAGTCCAGACTCACCCCAGTCTAGTCTGGCATTGAATTTTCAGGATGGAATAAGCTGCGTTGTCGCCTGACATGCGGGGGAAACCAAGACAACTACAGATCCACCCAGTGAGAACTGTGATTTTCAGTACTTTACAGTACCTTTCAATATTTTAGGCACATGCTGGTGTAGTGATCTTAATAGTGATTAGTAGAAGTAGTTTTCTATCTAAGTTAAAATGAATATTTTACTTTTGGTGATTTTTAAGAACAGTAACGTTACCTTTTTGAAATTTGACAGATGTCAAGTCTGGTAAGGGTTGAATGTTGAACCGATGTTTGATGTTATGTTTATTTTAAAATCTGTAACCTTTCAGGTGGGAAGTGTGTGGCTGCTATCTGTTGCTGCTTATAAGGGACTTGTGTAACTGCTGGCAATGCCCTTTTCTTTCCTTTACGTCACTTGACAACAGACATCATTTGAGGTGTCTAGCCAGAGCCTATAATGTAGCTTGACTTCTATATAACTTAAACTTTATCTTGATCTCCATTGTGTGACAGGTAAAGACATGGATGTACTGCCACTGTATTTAATGACACTGTCTGTTTCATAAGTCCAGGTGAGTAGCTGGTGGGTCCCAGTGTTCCATTACTCTATTCACTACCCTGGCTTAACCTACCAAATGACACATATGGTCTTCATGATATTAGGGTATTAAATATAGGTAAAATATTGGGGGGGGGGGGGTCCCTGTACTGGACCTCTTCTGTTAGCCAGTCATACTGCCAGATTGCTCATTCTACACTATAGGTAAACAGTGCTTCTGTATCTGTGAAAACTCTTCAACGTCTTGAAAAGGGACTTTGGATGATCTGCGGTTGAACTCTTGGTTAGAAGTGACCCTAAACTGAACAGTGGTCTTTCACTGCTTGGTTGTGGTGTTTGTAGTTTAGGTTCTGTCTGGTTTCACCTAAATAACTTGGAGAGACATTGGATTATGTAATTTTGGATTTGGACTGTGACAATTCTTTGGAATCTGTGCTTCTAGCAATGATGCACCTATTTGTTTGAATACATCAAGCAACAGCGTTATTGTGCTTTGCCATTTCTGAGTTTTTTTTGTCACTGTGGTCAGTGTGTGGTTTTCAAGTGGTAATGAGGTGGGTTTGTAGTGGAAGGTCTGAGGGTTATACAATGAAATGTATTGCTGTTAATCTGGAAAGAAACTTGCTTGTTCTAGAGTATTAACTGTTACAATGAAGTGCAATAGCTGCTATTCACTCTAACGGTTTAAATTGTGTCCTTAGATTAAGGTGGGATGTTGATGATAAAGTACCACGTTCTGTTCATTTCTTGGTAGCTACTTCTGCCAGGTTGTTGATCACTGTGCTCCCTGTTGCTGTGTCATAGAACCTGTTGTTTTCCACTGTAGAGCAGGTATACCTGCAGTAGTGCTATTGATGGCCTTGTCTTTATTGGAGACTGTCCAGTCACTGCTGCTGGGGTATCTGGACGATTTTCTCCAGCTGCTTCATCCTCATCAAAACCTTCTGGCCAAAACCTGCAGTGTGTTTTAAGAAGTTTCATTTGGTATGTCGGAATAATCATGTCAGCTGCAGGAGGTTTAATTTGTCGATCGAAATCCACCAAGCTCTCTGCGTCCATTATGGGATGGTGTATAGGCATGGAGCCTCCTGTTTGCCTTTTTGAATAATTCAGATGCATTTGCTCATTTTTCATTCTGTACTGTATTCTCTTGTTTGTGGATTGGGGCTGGTTTTGTGTGTGTGATGAAATGCATCATTATTCTGTGTAATCTTACTATATCTTCTACACAACAAATTCCTTCTCCGAAGCAGGAGAACTTCCCCATTTGTTACTCCTCCATTCTGTGTTTTCCTACAGGGCCAAAGTAACTGCTGAGTATGAAAGGGAAACGTAGACCACTCCCTTATTTAGTCATCAGTGGTGTTTGTGTCTGCATCGTTTTTTTATTTTGTTTTACACGACCGCTCCTTACATTTAAGTTTTTTTGTCCGCAGAACAACAGTCTACTGTTTTATTGCTGTTTTTATATAGTCCTAGCTGGGTGTTGGTTCCATTGGCTAAAGCAAAATGACAAAGTTACTTTTATCTCCCTACTTAACAAAGGAAGCTGACCTTTATTTTCTGAGTTCTGGTCCTTCCATGTGCAGTGTGAGTTCTTTCTCCAGGCTTTATGTCACATCATGCCTATGTAAGTCCTTCTTGGTGTGACTGTGTCTTTGTCAGAGATCCCTATTGGCTGTTTCTGTTTGAGGGGTACAAAGATCAAAGGGGGCCATGAGCCTTTTGAGCCTCATTCCTGATACTGAGGAAGTTCTGGCCCGCTATTCCTCCTGATTATTAGATGTTGTATTTCTACAACCTGTCGTATAAGTGCCAAGGATTAGGCTTCTCTGCTTTTGAGGTGTCAGCCAATCAGAACTTGCCACGTGCCAGCAGCATTCATGACAAACGCCCCCTCGCTTTGTGTGAAGTTGGAGTGTTGCCAGTCTGAATTCCCCATTTCCCAAGCAGCCGGAAATCTTGCCTGATTCCTCTGCTCGGGTCAATTTTGGAATTAACGCTGCCTTAGACTCCCTGTAGGGGAGCATGGGGAACCCTCCTATTCAAAACATAAGTGTTTGGCTGGGGTTCGTCCTTCGTGCTGAGCTTGGTGCAGGTACTGCTCTGTTTGCTGCTGCATGCTAATTATGAAAACCGGGACAGACATGGAGCAGTGTTGTTTGGGAAGCCTCTCCTTCCATCTAGTTGGGCAGCGCCTATTCCAGTTGGAGACATTCTCATCATTCCTCTAATCTTTTCATCAGAACTGATGGAATTATTTCCAGTCTGCTGACTGCTTTATACATTTTATTAAGGTTCTGCGTCCTGCTAATGTCAGTGTGCTACCTTTTCCTGCCCGTGAAGGTCTGGTTTGACCTTCCTGACATTGAGGTCAAGAAAAGATGGTGGCATTTTGTTTTCACATCCAGTGGTGTGAACTCAGCTCATGCCCCTGAGATTCAGTTGCAGTATAGGGTGGGGTGGTTTGTCCTACTGATCTGCTTGGCCTCTGCCGTTGCCCGGAAGGGCTTTGGGGTGATGACTCTTTTTGTTCCTACTTGAGAAATCACAACTGTTTTTCTTTTCTGTACAAAATAACAAGATCTGTTGGAAGACAGGCCTTTTATGAACAGGAGTCCCCTTGAATTTAACCCTCTCCAGTAAAATAAAAATAAATGTTGATAATAAACCTAAGGGAGTCTATAGAAATGTGAAATAATGGGGTTTGTTCAAGGTTGTGCCTCAGACTTTTGGTCTTGCCCCCCCAGGCAGCTGGATAATAGCCAGAAGTTGAAGCTCAGGAGTGTGGATGAACTCTCTCCTGCAGCATGCGTGTGCTGTCAGTTACTCTTTGCTTTTAATTCTTAGTTGATTTATGCATGTCTGTCCCGTGGTCTCTGCACTACAGATGGGTTACGGGGCACAGACTCGGTGACGCTGGCTGTTACTCTGCATATTGCTGTTTTTGTTTTTACATTTTCATCTCTGCTGTTTGGCTTTGATCATCTTGGTTTTCCCAGCAGCTCAAATTTTGGAGCGAGAGATGAATATCACTTGATTCAACATTGCTTCATTGATGTTAACAGCGGCCAGTATTTAGGTGTATTTGTGCCCAAAATGTATGTACAAACTTTTTCAAGTGGCGAATTTCTAGTCTAACTAAGCTCCATGGGCATATCAAAGAATGAATTATAAAGACTCTTCAGTTTTAGTCATCTAAAGATTCATTTGTAATTAATTTTTCCACACAGCAGGAGAATAATATGGGTGCCTTCAGTGCATGAGACACTTTCAAAAATTTTGAGTAGGGGGGAAAAGAATCACCCTGCTGTTTACCAGCTGCTTTCAGAACAGTGCAGGGACAAGGAGTGAATAATCTCTGCTGCACTACATGTTCGTGGAACGGTAATGGGCGCACTCGCCCGTGGAACCCTAAAAGGATTACCACACAAAAAATCTCTACTTTTTAGAGGGATTTTGCTACCATTTTTAGGTTGGAAAGGAAACTGGCAGAATGGAGCCCAGGTTTCTCTTGACAAGCCTGAGAGCTGCCAGCTTCCCTCACCATACCTCCGTCAGCTCGGTTAGCAGTGCCCGTCGCTGTCGAAAGGCGCCCGGGGCTTTGTCTCTGCCCTGCCGAAGGCGTTCCAGACACAGCCTGCCATCTGGCAGAGAGGAAGTAGTTTGGGGGGGGTGGGGAGTGTTGTCTCCCCCAGGGTATGAAAGGACAGGTATGCTAAAAATTAAAACCACTTCCTCCTTATTTGGAATTTGAGGCCAGAGTTTTAAGCTGGGGGAGGGGCATACATTGGACCCAGTTCCTGGTTTTTTGTTTTTTTTGCAGGAGGCTGGCTTTCCCAGTGCCTGGCTGGGAGTCTGGTCGGCTTTCCCCATCGTTTTCTCCTGACTAATGACAGTCAAAACAAAACAAAAGTCAGTCAGCAGGATGAATAAGGGGAGAATTAAAGAGTTTGCGTTTTCCACTTCCCTCAAATGGGTTATTCAGAAGAACCCATGGTGTGCTGTTGAAGGTGTGTTCCCCTCTCAAGAAACGTCTCCCTACATTTATAGCCAGATTTTCAAATTACCTGTGGGGTTCGCCTTGGTTTACCTGGTCCCATTTTCACCTGTAGAGGGCGATTTATCCTGAAGAAAGCCATTCTCTCACGGGTCTGTTCTCCTCTTTGAAAGTCACACTGGAACGTGTCCCGGAGCCTGGAAGCCAAGCCAGGTCTGCAGGATGACGTCTTATTTCTGAAGAGCTTTATATCTGCAGGAATATACCTCTGTCACATGAGCGTCGTGCCCTTGGTGCCACTGTGTTCTTCACTTATCCTGAAACAAAGCGCTGCTCCGGTAACCTGCTCTAACACTCTATCCTGTGTCTTTTTTGTGGACGTGGAAGCCTACTGTTCATTAAAAAAAACCCATGTATGTACAGTATTGTGGTTAAAGTCATCAAGGGGGGAAAAAAGTAAAAATCCCAGTGTTTCCCTGCTCTGCACAGTATTGAATATGTTGATATTTTCAGTTGTGAATCCCCTCTGAGTCCGTTGTGAAAGTCCAGTGCAGTGGGTAGTTTTTATTCCACCGTTGGTTGTAGCTCTCCTGCCCTTCTCCTGCTGTCTTTAAGCATGGGCTTGACTTAAAACGATCTGTTCTCATCTTAAATGTTAATTGGAGCAGGAGGGGTATAAAGTTTAATATCTACACAAAATAAAACCCATTAAAAGTTTATTTTGGGTCTCGGCAGAACATAACCTTTCTGCCTGAAATTGTCTGATCATCTCGCACAGATTTTGTAGCTTTCCTAAGCACTCAGAACCGCCCGCTGTGGTCTCAGGGCCTGTCAGAGGTTCCTACTCTGAAAACCAGCTGGAGCCGGCCGCTCTCCTGCCTTTGAGGTCTAGATTTATGCGGGGAAGCAACTGAAAGTACAAATGGGCAGATTTTTAATTTTAATTAAGGGATACTTTAGCTCATGTACACACAAAGAAAAACAGCACTTGTAATTCCTCTTTCAGGAATGCTAATATATACCAGCGCTAGTTCACTGTTGTTATTTAACGGTTTAACACAGCTATCTCTAATGCAGCGAATGTGCCTTTGAACTGGTTTTAAATCAGCACCTTCTGTAGAACGGAGGGCGAATTTAAGGCAGGTGGGCATTGGTGGTGGATGCCCCAGGCAAGCGTGTAAAGGTCACGGTGTATCTTTTCAGGGCGTTTGATAATTCGCATCCCTTTTTCTGGGTTTGTAAACACAGATGGTTTGGGCTTGGTCAGTCATGATGCACCCCCCCCTCCCCTCCCTGCAGTCTCACTGCAGCGGGCCCTGTGATTTAGGATGTCTGGGCTGCCGCGTCATAAAGAATAAAAACCAAACAGCCTTCTTTCTCTTCTGGAAAAAGGAGGGGGGGGGGGGATAGAGGCACTCCCTGGAACAGGGCCCCTGTCAGCGCTCGTAAAAGCTGCAGCTGCTCTGGAAGAGGTCCTGGTTTCACAGGGGCCCCAGGCCCTGGAGTCAGGGGGCTGGAGTTGGCAGTGAGCCCAGCCACAGGGCCACCAGCTGAGTGGGACCTCTCTGCCATGCATTACGTCACCCTGAATCTGTCATCTGGGCAGTGTCCTTGTGTGAAGCAGCAGAAAACAGCATGTAACAAATGAGCTGTAACCACAGTGGGGAAGATGGCCGTACCGCGTCCACACGGTATTTGACAGCGTCTACCCCGTATCTGTGTTTGTTTTCTGTCTTGGCGCGATGTTAGTTTGTGGAGTCCCTCAGCGGGTAAGGAATGGCAAAATCGGGCACACGTTCCCTCCTTCCTGCTAGACAGGGACTGGCCATTAGAAAGCACCAGTGTTACAGTGCCAGTCTGGAAAGTGCCCAGAACGTTAGCGCTTCTCTCCATGGGGTTAAGAGCCGTGGGTTATTTACAGCCCGGTCCAGTCAGCTTGCCGACTGAATTCTCAGGCCATCGAGTTATCAGCTTAGACACCCACCTCCGGGGGTCTCAGTCTGCTGTTATTTTCAGCTTGGGAAATAATACTCTGTACGGTTATGGGCGGTTTAGACCCTGGGGTTTTGTGCGACAGTTTGTGAGCTCACTCTTTCGCACCTTTCAGCTGTAAGCAGGTCTGTGGACTTTGATTATTTATGAGGTTGTGCTTCTTTAAAAAGAAGGAGTGTAACAAAGAAAATCACTCTGCTTTAAGAGGTGCTGCCAGTGGGACCCTTTGTTAGAAAAGCTGTGTGTTGACCCATGTTGGAGATCCATAAACCCAGGAACGCTTGCTTATCTGCCCCAGTGCGATCACCACACTGTCTGGCTGTTCTCTTAGTATTCGGAGACAGTCAGCAGATTCTGTGGAACGAAACAGGAACGAAAAGCACAGATGGGTGGGTGGTCTTTTTCCACTGGAATGAGGAAGTAAAGAGTGACCAGAGTAAAAGGAGTGCCCTCCTTTAGCAGAAAGGCGCACGTGATCTCAGTAAACGTCAGAGGTTGGTCTGGATTTTCGGAAAATCAACCGAGAAAGTGAGAGGCTCACTTTTAGCTCAGTTATAGCACCACCACCTTTGAGCAATTAGGTTAAATTCACGCGTGTTGAAAAGCGAAGAGGGAAGGGCCGCCCTGCTGAGGCGCTCTTTGCGCTTTAGGTCTGTCCTCACCCTGGCTTGGCTTCCCTCTGCAGCCGACACGGCTGCATGGCTCCGCCCAGCTCTCGGTTCCGCTGCAACAGGCCCCCATGCGATGGGACTTCCTGTGCACCTCCCCGGCTGATCGGCAGGTGAATTCCAGACCAGACTGTTTCGGGGGGGGGGGCGCATGGAGCAGACTTTGTCACTGGGCTGCGTTAACTGCTGTTCCACCGGCCTTTTGACCCCTCCATCGCTCCTGCATGTACTTGAGGAACCGAGAGCAAGCGTCTGGGCAGACATAAGCGTGAATTCAGAGACACGGCATCTCCGCTCGGTCTGGTGAGCGTGCCGTGCTCCTTTGGCACCCTGCGAGGCATGGCACAAGCCCTACGCACTGGTAAGAGGGGGGGCGACATCTGTGTGACTTGTTTTGGAACCGCAGTGCTGTTATGAGCTATAATGTACCGTACCCCAAAGACGATGCATCCTTATTGCTTTTGCCCGCACCTTGCTCGATTGTTTGAATGTTACCAGGCTCGTACCATGTCCTTGTCCGCGCTTCTGTGTTTGGTAGTGGTGTCTTGGTGCTGGCCTGCTTATTTGATATCATGGGTCAGGTAAGGTAACTGGTATTTATCTAGACTGCTTTCCTCCCCATCGCTGAACAAACACGTGGGGTGCTGAGTGGCAGAAAACACTCTGCTCCAGCTGTGCACGCCGCCGCCCTCTCGATTACGGAGATTGTGTTGGTAGCAAAGATGCGTTGATGCGCTCGAGGTCAGTGCTGTGAATATGGTCCCTGTGGGGGTCCATTCCCAGTGCATCGGTACCTGTTTCTGTCTTGCCGTTTTGGTTTGTGTGCGTCCTCGGACCTGGAGGTACAAGCGGTGGCATAAATGAGGCTCGGACACTGTCGGGTTATTTTTTGTAAGCTTTGGTAGCTGTGCAGGCATAAACCAAGCTGCTGGGGAAAGATGGGTGGCTCAGACTGCAGCATGGCTGCACAGCAGAGCTCGGTCTACTTCCTGGGACAGAAATGCAGTAGAAAATAAGTAGGTCTGCCTAGCCTGTGTGTATAAGCGTGTGCGAAGTTTACGTTTTCCCTCCTGCCCTAATTTCAGCTCGGATACCTGTAGTCTAAGTGTGTGCTTTGCTGTGTTTCCAGGGCTGCCCCTGTAGTCATGCTGGTCTGCGCCTTGTACTTTTTCCCTTTTTTTTTGCTGGGGTAGGTGGGCCACTTGTACCAGCCTGCTTGTCACTCAGATCAGTAGCGTCAAACAAGGCGCCTTCTGCTCTACTGGCCCCATGATTGGGTGTGAGGCTTCAGGGAGAGTAGGCAGCTGTGCAGTGCTTCGCTGACCCATGACCTGCTTGAGGCACCCATGTGACTTCTGGCTTAGACGAGAAATGACACGTCCTTGCCCTGCCCCTGGATCCTTTCTTGGTGTCCGGTGCCATCCTTGCTTCCTTGGTTGTCTGCTAATGTTCTGAGCTTGCCAAAAAATGGCAGGAGTGATTCAGATTCTGGCAGACTGTGTGCTGTCTCGTTTGTGGTCCCACTGCGGTCTGAGGTGCAGTAGGCCCCTTGGGATTGTAACGGTTTTAGACAGTGGAACATATTCTGAAGTCTGCTTCAGGTGTGCAGTGATGAGAGCATGGATTTTCAGGTGACATCAGGCTGGTTAATAATCACCAGTTAACCTTATGGATTTGGAATTACAGGTTAATCTACACAAAAACAAAAACAAGTTAGAATATGCTGAAAGCTGCAGGTTTGGTACTGTCCAACTGCTTTTATTGGCTTTGGGGTTTAGTGTTGCAATAAAATGTCATAAAGGAAATGGTTTAAGTTTGTGCTGTAGTGTTTGGGAACTGACCCTGCCTGCTTCCTCCCAGGCCTGATGTGTCTTCTCTTTCCTCTCCCTGCAGGTGGCGACAGACAAGGTTGCAGGCAAGCTGAGTTCTACTCTCTCATGGGTGAAGAACTCTGTGTCCCAGACCGTCAGTCAGATGGCTAGCCAGGTGGCCCCCCCTTCCTCACTGCATCCCCCTGCAGCCACCGGCGCCCCCTCCCTGCACACTTCACCCACCACCCTATCGACGCCGACCCCATCCCCGTCCTCGCCCTCCCAGCTCAGCCCGGATGAGGTGGAGCTGCTGGCCAAACTGGAGGAACAGAACAGGTAGGCCAGACCTGAGAGAAGCTTCTGGAAATCGGAGTGGCCGATGAGGCTTATTGTGCTGGACTGGATGGAGATAGTCCAGATGAGCAGTTACATGAGAGATGGGTCTTCAGGACCTACAGCTGGCAAGACGGTTGTGTACTTGAGAGCTCTGCTGCATTTTGAGCTGGTGGGGGGTGGTGGTGGATTTTGTTCTCTAATGGGGCAGGGGCAGCATTGTTTGTGTATAAATAAGCACAGCTAGTTTTAATTGTATGAAAGGGGACTTATGGGTGCATTTACTGACCCATTACTGACCTATTTGTGTTTGATTCCCCGGCATTAGACGTGGGGTGTGTTGAATGATCTTGCTTCCTCAGTCCGGGACATGGCGTGCTCAGCCAGCTGTGAGCGGGTTTGAGAGGCTGATGGCCTGCTGCCTTATTGATTCTGCTCTGATGGGGCCATTGTCGCAGAGCACGCACCAAGGATTTGTCTGCTAAGCCAATCAGGATCAATGGACCGCCTGCCCCCATACCCCACTTGCCTGTTTGACCCCCTCCTGCCCCCCACCAACCTCCTAAGCAAGGAACAGTACACAGGCAGTAGAGAATTGGCTTACTTGTGGGTTGACCTGGGGAACTTTGACCTTTGTTCTTTGAAAGGGACAGCTGTGCCCTTTGACTGGGCACATGTCACCTCTATGTCCCCTCTGACAGATTCACAACCCTGTCTCATCTGGCCCAAAATTCTCTAACCACGCTGCTGCGTCCTGTAAGCTTTTAGTCTTATATGAAATTCAATCCCTGTGCTGGTGGAGAGTGTTTTTGAAAGACCATTAAAAGACAAAGAAAAAAGAAACATCCAGGGCTTTTTCTCCGCATGAAAATCTACGTTTTCGTGTCTCTCAGAGTGAATGATTATTTTGCTGTGTGATCCGTCATGCTAATTACGTTTTTTGCTGCTAGGCAACCTAAACTCTGTAAGGGGGGGTGCCTACTTTATCCTCATTGGTTCTAAGCTGCATATCACACTGCTTCATGCAGAATACACCGTTTTCTGCATGGGGGTCCTGTTTGCTATATTTAAATATATTCCTTATTTTTACATTCTGTCATATATTATATTATATTATATATGCAGTATTCTGGTTGGGTTTGTTTTCTTGCTGATTTAATGTCTGATTTATTCAGTTTTTTATTCTCATATGCTACCGTATATCGGTTACACGTGAGCATTAGACAGCATCACGTGTCGGTTTACTTGTTGAGATGTTTCTTTGAATGACAAGTTTAAGTCCTAATCAGGTAGGAAGCGTCAGATGGAATACAATGTGCAGAAGAGTGAAATTGTGTTTTTGATGGTTCTCTTGATATGGGATGTTAGGTCTTAGGTGCTGAAGTCCTGCTGCGTTTTATTTGGTAACTGATTTACATTCTTTGGATCTTGTGCTAGGATGCTAGGAGATGTAGGCTGATAGACTGCAGGTTAATGAGTCCCAAACGGACCCTGCTTTCCTACCTTTAGGCTGGGTGCCTGATTTGCTGCTTCTGTATAAAAACCTTACAACAGTGGTCTGGACGCCTTTGTGGGTGGTTCAGGTCTCCCTGTGTTTTGACTGAAACGACACATTTCTCCATTGCTGGTTCAGTAGGAACAGCTGGTTCTTTTTGCTGTCAATCTCTCTTGCGGTTGTTCCCTTGATTTCACCAAGTCTCCCTACTGACTTGTCCTGGGAGACGACGTATCGACCCCCCGGAGCTGCGCAGTGTCTCTGCCAGCTTGCCAGACCACCAGTGGGCGCACGAGTACCGCCTCCCAGCTGAGAAATTAAATTACCTCAAGTTTTGCTCATTAATTCACTCTGCTCGCAATTCTCCTGGGCTCTTTAACTACAGCACTTAAAAATATAAGGTCGTAAGTTAGCGTTAAGTGTGGGTCGGACAAGAACGCGCATTGAGGCGATCGCATATGGTGACAGATTAATTTCTTTGTTCTTCCCTGGTGCATTTTCCTCGCGTGCACTTTCTGTGGTCAGTTTGTGCCCTCTGCGTGTGGGCGGTGGCGTAAAGATTTGCATGCCGTGAGTGTGAGAGTCACTTTTGGAGTTTCTCCCTGCCCTTTTGAGCTTCACTTCAGCCGTATCACATAAAGGAACTACAGGCAGCTTCCTACCTGGTCTCCGGTCCCGTCCCTCTCTCGGCTTCTCGGCTCTCGGCATGAGCCTCTCATGGTAAGAGCCTCCTTCTGCACTCCGCTCTGCCCCGGACTCCTCACCTCAGTCGGTGGAGATGAGACGGCAAAACCCTCAACAGACCTGTCCTCTCAGGGCCCTCAGTCCTTGGGTTTAGTGCCGAGTGCTCATTTTTCTTCCCTATGATCAGCCAGCCAGAACACATTTTTAATACCCAGACTTTTGGAATTAATTGTGGGTTTTGCTGGCTGATATGTATTTTCTTCCGGGCAGGACGTGATTCTCTTGTTTATCTGCTGGTTAATGTTTCTCAGAAAATGATCGTGGCATCAGGTATTTTTCTCATGGCCCTCGTGTCTTACAGACGAATACATTTTGTTTGTGTTAATGCAGAGGTGAGTGCCAGAAGATTGTGACTGTAAGTGAGGCTTTATGAAATATTTATCAGTGGTGTCTGAGAGTTATCGAAGGTGGTCGAAGCTTTGGTAGGTCTGGAGTTTCGCAAGTGTAACCGGCCAGGTCTGAAGTCCTGTTTGTTCATGCTTGTGTTACTGGTACTGATCGTCTGCTGAACTTTGTGAAGTAGGAGAGGTTATCACAGGCAGATACGCTTTCATGACGGGAAAAATAAAACTAAGAAACGATTTTCTTTTTGTGGTTTGATGTCCACTGTGAAATGGGGCCCATAAAAAATAAACAAACACCAGTCTTGAATTACACCAAATACAGCACGCTTAAATTGCCACTTTTGAAACTCAGGCTTTATTTTGGGAACCTGCATTTAGGACATGTTAGTGCAGGAACTCTCCGAGCGCCTTTTTAAGCAGTATATGTCGATAATGTTGCTGCCTGCAGTTTTATTAGCCATTGTTCATAGCGGCGACCTCAGATGTCGTTGTCGAGCTGCCTCCTCGCCTGCTCCCCCCCCCCCCCGAGCTTCCTGGCAGAGCTAGGGGGCTCAGTGCCGTACACTCAGAACAGCCCCTGCCATGTTTTGTACCACCCGCTGCTGGATGAAGTTCCTTTCCCCGTCCATCTTGTGGGACCCGGCCCCTGAGCTGCTCGTATCACCAGCGGCCTGCTTTCTGTTTGTTTTGCCCATTAAGCAAACCTTATTACAGCATCAGCGGGCCTTTGACCTATTTTCCCACTGACGACCTACACGAGGGTTTACATCTTCGGGTGTGTGTTGTTCTCAGCCTCAAAAACATCACACCTTTGTGGTTTTCTGCCACTGTGATTTGCGCAATGCTGACATTTGGGTGCCAGCGTGTGCAAGCTGCTTTCTGCTTGTTTTCTAGCTGTCAGACTAGGGAGCTCATCTTCTGATCAGGCCCTGCAATGGCAGACTCACAGTTAGACCTGCGCTTGATGTTGATGGTTTGACTAGAGGAGCTGTCGAGATTTGGTGGGGATGGGAGGCAGCAGTGAACCTGGCAGCTGCTGTATAGAGAGCTCTTCAGTGAATACAATCGGTTGTGCCTTCGTGCTAAAGCCATGGTTCTAAAGCCAGGGTTTGCTGTCTGCCCGGGAACTTATCTGCTTGGCTGAGCTAATTGTCATGCACATTCAACCAATTCAGCCTGCCGATTTTCTGTAGAGAATTTCGACGATGACTTGGCACATTTCTCTCAGTGCCTGCCAGGGTTGGAGAATCGGTGTGAGATGCCTCACCCTGAAGGAGATCTTGCTGGGCTGGTGCACAAAGAGTGTCCTGGGATTGATTAGAAACTCGATTTGCTAGATTTCATTCCTGAAAGAGCCCAAGTTCAGACCAGAATGCACCAAGTCAAATGATTTACAGGGGGATATTGTAGTTGTACCCCTTTAAAAAGTCTAATGCTGAATGTCTACAGTAGCTGCCAATCTGCTTTGAAGTTGGCAGTAACACCTGTTTGTTTTGCTTGGCATGGCTGGCTGCTAATAAAATATGAATATTTACTGAAGAACCTGTCTGAAAATGTTGCTAATTTTTTTGTTTGTTTTTGAGGTTCATGCACCTAGCGCTTTATGTCTGAACTGGTTAATATTTCTCTCTTCCTGTTGTAGTTTCTGAGTAGCACTTTCTTTAAAGAGCACCTTGTTTGGTTGGTTCCCTTGTTTCCACTAGATGCAGAATAAGTTTGTTCAAACAGGCCTCTTTGCACTGTCCAAAGAGTCCTTTGGCACTAAGGGTCATCAATCTTGCAGCATTGCATCAGCTTGTTTGCCGAGACAGAGGTTCTGGGGGGGGGGGCGGCGGGGGGGGGGGGGGGCGGGCGGCGGGGCGCGGGGGGGCGGGGGGGGGGGGGGGGGGGGGGGGGGGCGGGGGGGGGGGGGGGGG
>JABFEA020000046.1:2436955-2450385 GCA_019775915.2 Cyphomyrus plagiostoma
CCCATCCAGGGTGTACCCAGCGTACATACCCACATGATAGGCACCCCATCCAGGGTGTACCCAGCGTACATACCCACGTGATAGGCACCCCATCCAGGGTGTACGCAGGGTTATGCCCTAAGTCTGGGGTAGGCTGCATGCCCCCCTGACCCTGACTAGGGTTAGCACTTAGAGGGATGGATGGATGTGCAAGGTTGCGTCATAAACACTCAATGTCTGTGTAGTTTGAATGTGGCTGCATTGTGGTGCCCATTCAAATCATATCTGGGAAATCAGCATCCACCCTCAGGGAATTCTGCAGTGTAACAAGCTCAGACAGAGGTGTCTGGCGCTGCGTCACTAAGCGGCAGCAGTTTCACCCAAATCTCTCTTCAGAGATAAGCCATTTCGCAGACAAAGACATTTAAAGCCACACTCTGGATGCTGTTGCTCTACAATGATAAATAAGATGAAACACACTGAAGATCTCTGCAAAACTAAATGCAATTCATAGAGAATACGCGTAATTTTATTGCGACGACTATTTCTTATTTTGACTTCAGAGAAGAGAATGCAAACCTTGTGCAATTATGGTTACTCCAGGTTTGACCAGCTTTCAGTACATACGGAACTTGGTAAAATCCTACCAGGTCTTTCACATGATAAAATGCATGCATGTTTTAATATAGTTTTGCTTATCAAAACTCTTTTCTTAACCAATATTTTTCGGTAAGTCAATCTGTCATATTGGCAGCCAGAAATGGTTTGGTTTTGTATGTTACCATGGCAATGACAGCAATGAAGATAACTGATCATTTGAAGGGACAGCATTTTTGGCCTTGATACAGCAGCGTTCAGCACAACTGCAACGGGTTCCACTTATTTCCAGAAATCAGCTGTAGACTGACTGGCTAAAAAAAAAAAAAAATAAATAAAAATCAGCAGATTCTATGGAAGAGGATTAGGGCCACCATAAAAGCATTATTTGAATTCTGACTTTTGTCTCAGAATTCTGAGAAAAAAAGTCACAATTCTGACATTAAAGTCATAATCCAAGTAATATTTTCATGGTGGCCCTAATCTTCTTCCGTAAGGCTCACACAGATGTCGTCTTTAAATAATTTTTTTTCCAATTAACGGTCAGAAGTCTAACCACCTGAGGGCGGCATGGTGGTGCAGTGGTTAGCACTGTTGCCTCACACCTCTGGGACCCGGGTTCCGGTCTCCGCCTGGGTTTCATGTGTGTGGAGTTTGCATGTTCTCCTTGTGTCGTCGTGGGGTTTCCCCCCACAGTCCAAAAACATGCCGAGGCTGATTGGAGTTGCCAAATTGCCCGTAGGTGTGCATGTGTGTGTGACTGGTGTGTGAGTGTGCCCTGCGGTGGGCTGGCCCCCCGTCTAGGGTTGTTCCCTGCCTCATGCTCGTTGCTTCTGGGATGGGCTCCGGACCCCCGTGACCCAGTAGGATGAGCGGTTTGGAAAATGGATGGATGGAAGTCTAATCACCAACAGAGTGGTCATAAAGGATTTGTTAGCTAACAACCTAAGACAGGAGTCATTTTCTCTTGATCACCTTCTCCACTGAAAACATTATCACAATACATCAGGCTAATTCGTTTTGTCATTGCCTACTAATGACATACAGTTTTGCATAATTAGATAATGTATTTGTTCATGCAAATAAAATGAAGATTAAGATAAAGATAAATAAAGATTTAAAATCAACCATTTAATCAAGCTGTTTTAACAGCATAAAAATATGCGGAAATTTCACTGGTCACGCAGTGTTTGTAGCCGGCAGGAACTCCCCCCCTTAACAACATGAATAATTCTTAATGGAAATCTCATGATATTCTGACAGTATAATATTTTCAGTGGAAGGAAATAATCACTCATAATACCAACTACGAAATTCAAAGATACACAATAATGAGCATCTTATACCTACAGCACCTCAATTACTTCAAAGTCAACACTCTCAGGTGTGGCACTGTGTATATGCTGCCATGATCCCCAGCGTTAATACAGCAGTCGGCGGCAGGGATATGTTATTGCTACAGAAGAGCCGCAGCCTTTGAAGTGACGCCGGATTGGGCTCTGTAGGGAGAACAGGAGGCTGCCCCAACTTCGCTCCATTCCACTGTTTCACTTCAAACGTTGCATCAGCTCTGCCTAAGGACATCTCTACAATAACACAGCAGCCAGGGAATACACACATTCCTGTACAGGTCAACCTATCAGTGGAACCTTTGTGTCAATCCATGGTGGATTACTACTTTAGTTGTTTAATTTTGCTCATGCAATGATGTAAGGAATATTAGGGAAAATCAGTATTAAATAAGTATAATATAAATATATGTATTGTCTTATTTTCATCATACTTTCCTCAATTTTATAAAACCCCGGTGAATCCTGGGTATTGTTTAAAACTAGGGATGGACTGATCCACATTTTTTTAGTTCCGATACCGATTCCGATTCAAGAGCACTTTTTACTGTTATACTTTATATATTATTTTTAAGATAATACAGATGGACAAAAGTATGACAAAAATATTTAATTAGGTTACTACAAACATACCTAACGTACTGTTCCACCTCGTTTGTACGTCTTGTTTTAACCGTTTTTGAGGCATCTGCAGTTCAATATGAATATCTTCAAAGCAAGTATAGACAAGTAGCAAATGCTTAAAATTAGAACACATTTTTTCTCCCATTGGCGTCAGCTCAGTTACACTTTGTTGTGATGGCAGCCCCTCTTGTAGCACAAGTTGCAGCGAGTTTGCAGGACAGTCCACGTTAGCGATTCCCAAATCATCCATTGCTTTTTTGTCTCGCAGTTGCGTGCGCTTTGTTAAGTGGGACTGTCCATTAAACGCTATTCCTACCTATCAAAACTTTATTTTACAAAGAGGTTTCTGTTAAAAGCATAAAATACTCCCAGATCGTCACGTCTCATGTCATACTACTCGGGCTGCGAAAGGTATGCGCATGACATCACAGCAGGCGGAAGCCACTGTAGTCACACCCAATGAGTAGCAAAAATGACTGAGGGGCAGCGTTAGCGTTCGATGCGAATACCGCAAAAAAAAAAAAAGAAAAAAGAAAAACATGTAAAATCGGAAAGAGCTGTTGTGCGATTGATTGTACAAATAGATTCAACACGAAATAGGAGCTATATTTCTATAGACTGCCTAAACTAAATAAGTATAGGACGTGGATCGGTCACGCATGACTGGATCGGCGCCGATATTGAAGATATGATATTGAAGAACTTTGAAATGTTTTAAATAGAGAGTTCTTCAATATCAGACATAATGAAGGTCCATCATATTCTGACTACTTAGATTTATGATTTTTAATAGCTGCATTCATAACGAAGGCAATTTTAATTTACATCTGGCCTTTATAAATTAGCGTAATCATGAAATGCCAGTCATTTTCTAATTAACAGATACATAATTTTTTTCAAGAAACTGAAAGATTGATTAATATGTACCCCTACTATAAATCTGCAATGGTTTGCTTGAGGAGCACAAATCAACCAAAATTAAGTCAAAGAGCATACTTTATTTTTTATAGGTGCAATTATACCAAAAAAATGAAAGACACCAATCATTTCAGCCTGGCTGGACAGGGCTGGACAGCCAGATCAGTATTCTGTAATGGCTCAAAGTTAATTAATTAAGGTGTTGGCTGGAACAAAAGGCAGTTAGAGGGTCCCCCAGGACCCCCCCCCCCATTTTAAAATACCATTACTTGCATAGGCTGGGCAGTTTTGAAAAATGCTCAATTCAAAATGTAATGAAAGTCAATTGCAGCGTGAATGAAAATGTAGGGTCTGTATGCTGGCAAAAATATATGCTTAGACAGTATATATTTATACACATCATCTTAATCATTTTGTGCCCTAAATAACAATAAATCCTGAGAAACAGCAGCTTAAACTGTTTTAGGATAAGATTTTCAGCATCTAACATGGTTAAGTAAACATAGGATTTTAAAATTCAAGGTGTAAGCCTGTGATACAAATCATTATCTGATGTCCGTTTTCTGAATCTCTAGCAGTCTAGTCGGCTGTAAGAGATAATGATTTATTCCGGAGGTAAAATGCTAGGTGCGATGTGCCCAGCGATATTATTATGCTACACAGCAATGGCTCTTTGGCACATAGCTGCTCTCAAGGCTGCTGGGCTTACATTGTGTCCGAAAGGCAAAAGCACCTATTCACACACCACCACACAGAACACAGGAGAGACCAAACTGGCCTTTGGTTAAACAAACCATTCATTACAATTCGTATAATAACAGGATTTGTATTTCAACTCATTCACATTCAAACTCATGTATAACTGTGGTCTAACTGCCCGTAACAGTGGATTTGTAAAACAGGTATATAAGCATGTATAGCAGGGCTGTTCAATTGCAAATTCAGTTGGGCCAGATTGTCAAACCAAGAAGGTTAGCTGGGCCAGTCATTTACGTAGGAATGCGCGTTTTTGGCGGGACCATAGACATAATAAATACTTTATATTTATATTAATATACTATATATTTATATTAATATAATATATATATTTATATTAAATTATATTAAATAACAATTTATGAATAATATATATTAATTTATTATCTATGGGCAGAACCACGGGCTGGGCCACTCGGAGGTTGATTCTGGGCAGCCAATTGAATAGCCCTGCTGTACGCCGTCTAATTACAAACGAAATGAAATCGTTCTTCTTTCCACGCAGGTTTTCTCCACGCCGCACGGTCTGGAGGTTCATGTCCGAAGGTCTCACAGCGGGACCAGGCCTTTTGCCTGTGAGATGTGCGGGAAGACCTTCGGTCACGCGGTGAGCCTGGAGCAGCACAAAGCGGTGCATTCCCAGGTGAACGGGTGACTCCGTGGAAAATACAACTATACATGTTTGCTTCTGATAAATTATAAATGGTCTAGTACATTTAAGCAGACACCATTGTTTCGTCCAAAGGAGCAATGACACAACTGCATCCATTGAACGTTACACTGAAACAAGTGCAATGAATATTTACTGGAAATATTTCACGGATAGTAACAAAAGAATTATTTCTTCTATGTTCCCATAGGAAAGGAGTTTCGACTGCAAAATTTGTGGTAAAAGTTTCAAAAGGTCATCCACTTTGTCCACGCATCTGCTCATTCATTCTGACACCCGGCCTTACCCATGTCAGTATTGCGGAAAAAGATTCCATCAGAAGTCAGACATGAAGAAACACACTTTCATTCACACAGGTGAGACATACGAGGTATAAGCTTTAAATGAATCAATGTCAGACTATTTCTGATTTTTTTCGGCATAGTGGTATTAAATTCAACCTGATCTGTCAGTTGAACAATTTTTCTTGAACAAGTTTTTTGATCCATCTGAAACGGTATATGAGAAATCGACTGGAGCAGTCACGTGTATTTATATAGTTTTATCTCTGGAAACAAGCAAATCGAACAAATCGGCTTCTAGCAGCACGGTGTGATCTTTATCTCTATTAATCTCTGGAAATTAAAATAGAAAAATAATAAATCAGGAGTTTAATTCATATATTAAAAAGAATGCAATGCAATAAAGGCACATATACACAATATTGTGCTTAATCTTAGCCGATGTAATTTTTCTTTGTTTTTTTTTTTTGCGTTTTTAGGCGAGAAGCCGCACAAGTGCCAGGTGTGTGGAAAAGCCTTCAGTCAGAGCTCCAACCTCATTACCCACAGCCGCAAGCACACCGGTTTCAAGCCTTTTGGATGTGACCTTTGTGGTAAAGGCTTTCAGCGCAAGGTGGATCTGAGAAGACACAAGGAGACCCAGCACGGACTCAAATGAAGGCGAACCTCACGTTTTAGTGATAAGAGAGAAACTACACCGAACACTATTGCGAGTACTGCGAGATAAGCAAGCGAGAGTAGTCGAATGTCAGAGCATCCACGATTCTGTCGTCCCTCGGATATATGACGGGGAAATAACTATTGTTTAGAGGATCTCGGACGCAATCGGCATGGCAATAATTTTCAAACGGAATGATTTGAGGGTCAAAACAGATTGCAGCTGGTTTGTTCTTGGAGTATGTGCCCGAAACCCAAATGTTGTCAGATAAATAATCGGACACTGTACATTATAAAACATTGCATATGCACACGGGTGAAAGAAAAATCACCGCTTTCTAAGTGATTGTCACTTTGTTTTCAAATAAACGCTACAGGTGCTGGCAAAACAGGCACTACAAAAATGATGTTTATGGAAAAATAATGTAAGACTACGAGCCGCGACGCGGTTGTAACTCTGAAACCCAACAGTCTCATGAATGTTACTGATTTATCTTATCAGATGGACGTTGGAAAGATGTGATTAAATATTGTCGTAACAGTTATCATAAACGTCATGCATTTCAGACAATTTGCACATTCTTAATCATTCCTTTAAGCTTTCATTAATTAGATAAAATAAAGCTGATTAATTAATTACTGCAACTGAATTTAAGATAATGCTATGCTGAGTGATGAGTGATTAATAATTGAAAACGTTGCTGTAAATAAAGAATAACATTAATTGTTGTTAAGATATACTGCTGTCGTTCGAAGATTTTGTCCATAAATAAATCTTTTAAATAAGTAATGTAAAACGTTTCTCGCTTATCACGTAACATCACGCATCTTAATAATAACTTTAATATCGTTGTTTCCTAGTCAAATGTTCTGATGGATTACATGCGCTTATTATTTGTACATTTTTAAATCTGTTCACTGTATTCGGCAAATCTGAAATGCATCCGTAAATTAACAGAAACACAAGGATGATTTTTTTATTATTCCTATCACTCTGTCATGGAGGTGGTGGTGGTGGTGATGGGGGGTGGATAGGGCTAGTTAAAAATAAATGGCGGTTCCACCTGTAATAATTCATCAAGGCCTCCTCTGTTATTTCCTTCGTTTACCGGCGTAATAGACACCGAGGAAAGAGCTGGATCATGCTACACGTTTGTTTCAGGTATACATTTTTAATGCCATTTCTGCGGCGGCTTTCCGTAAACATTTGTAAACACGGAGATTAAAAAAGAATACTTCCTTATCGTGAAAAGTTGCCAGTTTAATTTTTTTTTCCTCAGACTCAACAGCCGTCAAGTATCGGCCTGCATTTTCATACCAGGGTAAGAAAAATCTCTGAAATGTATACCGTCCATATTCCAAATTTGTTCAGAGCAATTTGCCCATGAATCCGAGGCTATTTGATCCACACACGCGAAACATCTGGCCCAAATCAAATATTTTCAGGCACCAAGACAGATTAACAAACACTGAACAAACAAAAATTCACATCCATAAACTTAATGTGAAGGAAGTCGAGTGATATGGCGTCACTTTTACAACTTACCTCATAAACTATACATTTATAAAATGGCAGCGCCGGACGGCTTCATTCTCAGGAGGAAAGCAGAGTGATTGATTCACGGTTGTATAAAGGAGGGGCAGTATTTGACTTTGGGAGCTTTTTACTTTTATATACTGATTTGGTTGCTATTCCTAACAATCTATAGGCCTACGAAATGCTGAAGGTAGTCTTTTCCCGATGAAACGACACGAATGATCTATGTCCCCTTAAATAATCCAGACGGATGGGCAAAATGTTTTAGACGTTATTTCCATAACACAAACAGAAGAGCATATGAAATCCAGGTAAATGACGTTTTATTGGTATAAGTATAAGGACTTCCAGCGCCTTCAGTCAGGTTGCGAGCCCAGAGCTCTTTCTCTGAAAATCCCAAAGGAAACCGTTCATCGAGACAATTGTCATAAAAGGTAACTTCTCTGGGACAGATTTAGTCTTCCTATTAATAATTTAGGGTTTCTAAAGGGTTCACCAAAGCAGGCTTTCAATATAGCGCGTTATGTCGGAAGAGCTGATCACGTTACAGCGCTTCCATATATATGATATTTTTATATTACTAGTGACACGCTTCAGTGTTAAGAATTTTATCTTGGTATTTAAGAGCATCGCAGTTTAAATCTACACAGAAACGCCACTTTCTACAGCAAAAACACGTAACCGTAGATTCATAAAGTGACAGCTGTCATTTTGGCTTGTTTTCACAAACCTCTCTAGTTGTTTTTACTTTAAACAGGCTGACTGGGTCCCCGTGTTAAGCAAACTGCAGGCAAATGGAAAAACGCCGTTTTTACAGTTGAGAGGGCTTCCCTTTATGCTCACAACATCGGTCACGTCTTCTTCACAAAGCCACAAAGTGTCCCCGGGGGGAAGGGGCAACAGCCGACATCGAAGTGTGTACTGGACTTTTTAAAAAGCCCCCGGTAAGTCAGCGGACGCCAAATACCACACTGTGCTCATGGTAAACCCTTCGCGGAAAATCATAGCCGATAAAAGAAAATCATAAACACATTCTACAGACACAGTCCTGTTTTGGTTGAATCTTGGACATAAACAAATCAAAATACCTGATGTAGCCCCTGATGTAGTTAGTAAAAAAAACCCTGGCAGGCTTACTGCGGTACGACCGGGGCGCCCCGATCACGACTCGCTGGGACACCATCCCGGCCACATCCCTCATTATAAATACTGCACAACACACCGGTATCAGCAGCGGAGAAGCTGGGTTACGAATGCGTGACGGACATATCAGCGCGCGCTTATCTTTTTGTTAATTGCGGTAATTGCTGTATCTAATTGACTTACTTGACCAACAAGTTCGGAGTGCAATGAATAGTTATTACATGCAACACAGTTCAAATGGATACAACAATTTAGAAGTAATGTTTATAATGTACCTTGCATCCTGAAACGGTCTATACTTAAATAAATTCGCATCCCGTTTCTGGCCACTTCCTTACAGTTAAAAAAAACTACAAGTGTCTCCCACTACAGGAGTCGGATCTGAAATGGCCTATTTCTCATGGCATTTCCCGGATCTCAAGAAAACACATTTACCCTTGAATAAGATGGCCTTTACCGGACACTGATTGAAACCACGCTCTATATGAGTGTTTCAGTTCCTCTAAATCAAAAGGCTGGTGGGTCGGGGGGAATCTCTCACGATCCAAGCGTATCTATCAACTAAGGAGGCGAAATAACAGACATTATGCCAGTCGAGGGAAACCGTGATTGGTAATTAAATCGCCTCCCGTTTTCCAAGGGGCAGGTCAGTGCGCAGGTGACGTAATACACATAATTCAGTTCAGCTGAAATTTATTTATACAGGGCGTTTTCATATTACAATACCCAGTACCCCCAGAGTGCGAATTACCCCTTCATAATTGGGGGGTACTGCCTTCATAACACTTCTATGACCATTACTGTCCGCTACCGCGTCAATACGAAGAGTGCAAGATGCGCTAGGGGTGTTTACTAACATGTATGCAACACATGGTCACGGTCTGGACATGCGACAAAATGAGAATCAGTACAGAAGATCGCATTATCCTTATCCCAATCCAGAAGAATTTGGCCTTGATAACTTCCCGGAATTATCCTAGAAGTAGGCCTACAGCCTGCTCTGGTCCAGCAGTCTGGTGTTATTCCTGCCCTCTCAGTCCCCCCAGATCCAACAGCCTTCAGAAATAAATATTTGCCTACTAGGCTAATATCTGTCTTGATGATACAGTAGATCTTAAAGTTCAACCTAATTTCTAACTCACCTCTTGGTCCTGCACACTGTCCTCATCCTGCCATCTCCCTGCTGCCTGCACACTGTCCTTATCCTGCCATCTCCCTGCTGCCTACATGCTGTCCTGCACACTGTCCTTATCCTGCCATCTCCCTGCTGCCTACATGCTGTCCTGCACACTGTCCTCATCCTGCCATCTCCCTGCTGCCTGCACGCTGTCCTGCACACTGTCATTATCCTGCCATCTCCCTGCTGCCTGCACACTGTCCTGCACACTGTCCTCATCCTGCCACCTCCCTGCTGCCTGCACACTGTCCTTATCCTGCCATCTCCCTGCTGCCTACACGCTGTCCTGCACACTGTCCTCATCCGGCCATCTCCCTGCTCACTGTCCTGCACACTGTCCTCATCCTGCCATCTCCCTGCTCACTGTCCTCATCCTGTCACCTCCCTGTGCCTCTTCTGCTGACCACATTCATGCACATTAACAGTTTGCAGAACTGCACCTATCCTTTTAGTATAATGTTCTATAGCTCTTAACACTAATATTTCCTACTTACTCTTCTTTTACCATCAAAAATGTGTCTGATGTCCCCATCTTTCCTTTTCCTCATAGTATGTCTGTGAATAAAATCTAATCAGTATATGGGCTATCAGATGAAGCTTCTAAAAATGTCCATAAATATGAAATTGTGGAATGCAGAATCAAAACCACTAAAATTAAAATAATAGGGGCTATTTGCTAGCTAGTTTTTTTTTACGTTGCCCCTATAGGTTTCACTTATAGTAATGTTTTTTCAGAGCATAACATTAGGCCTTGTTATGCATTAACATTAGCCTAATAATAAACCACACAGGCTAAGTGGCAAATTAATTTCAGAGTGGCACAATTTATTCATGATAAAATGAGAATGAAAACATAGAGAGTTCATTTCCTTGGAAACTGACCATGATCGATTTTACCTCACCAAATAAGCCTGTTTTAAATAGAGAACTTGGCTTATCTGGCTAGTTAACGTAATGTACTTACCATTGTCCTTCTGAGGCCAGTGTTCTGTCGAGTTGAGCTACTTTGTCGAGGTAATCTACGGTTAGAGCTATAGATTAGCACTACGGTAGCTTACCTTGGCAAAGTAACTCAACTCGACAGAACACCGGCCTCAGAAGGACAATGGTAAGTAATTCAACTTATAAAGACATCAGCTTGCATTAGTACATGAAACACTTAAATGAAGGCTGTAAAAATACTACTAAGGCTACTTACATTTACCAATGCACGACAAACAGTACCATGACAGATGAACACAATGAGAATGAATGACGCAACCGAATGGCTGCTTCTGGCGCCGAGGTGGTTAAAATATTGCGGTCCACATTAGGGGTGTCCGAAATCGTTTTACATAAAATCTCCCTACAAGGTGAGGTTATCTTTTCTTTTTTTAAACAACAAAAGAAAAATTTTAAGACCCCCCCCCCCAAACTGCTATTTTTGTCTCTTGGGGGGGGTCTGGGTCTTGATTGGCGGGTACAGTATCCCCCAGTAACCATGGTTCTGATGATGACCAGATTGACCATTTACAGAACAATAATGAGTTCAGGACTCACAATTGATTTATAACCCAGGTATTACTTTCCATCTGAAAATTAGCACACTATGATATCCTCCCTAAAAGAGCAGCAATGCCAGTGTTTTGCTATGGATTCCCCTGGACTTTGGCTGACACTCATACACTGAAGCACTCCTCAGTCTCACATAAGTCATTAATTGAGCAATGCACTATGGCTTTTTTAAAAGTTTTAAACATTGTACTTAATTAATGAAGGAATACCCAGGTGCTCCCATACCAGCCAAGAGATATAGTCTCCCCAGAGTGTCCTTGGTCTGCCCCAGGGACTCCTCCCGATTGGATCATGTCCATTGCTGAAGGTGATAACTGCTTTTTCTGTCTGTTTATCCTGCCTGAGCATACACTGAAATTAGAGTAAAAATTGTATCATGTGTAAAGTTGAAACTGAGGATTCTGGTCAGCACTGCTCATAGCACCATATTCCCTGTGGTTGAAATGTAAATGAGAAGTCTTCTCTTACCATTTGTTGCAGTTCCAACTAACAAGGGAATACATTAAAATGATAGATGTAGAAAGTCAATGCTATATGACACAATATGTTAGCTTTAGCTACTCAAGAAGATATACAAACCATTTAGATTGTGTGTGTGTGTGTGTGTGTATATATATATATATATATATATATATATATATATACTGTATATATATATATAGTTGACACATTGTTTGTTTACATTTGAATACATTTGAAAACCATGCTAACAGCCTTTTTCATAATAGCTATTGAACCAGGCTACTCTCAATGTGAATCGCAATGTGCAACTACAACTTAGTCAAAAGCTTAATAGTGCTGTCTCATTTGCATTTCAGAAAGGAAGATTAATCTACTTTGGATCTAGCTGGTCTTAGAAGTTTTTCATGCTGATATTGCAAAATTATTAGAATTTCTACACAGATATTCCTCATTTCTCCAGTTTATTATTAGAAAATGTGCCATGTCCAATGTAGTTACCAAAGAGTGTTTCATAAAGATTTAGCAAAATATAATCTTAGGTAGACGTGGCAAAAGTGTAAAGGAAAAGAGTAAAAGAATGTGCGTAAATCATGATGGAAAAAAATCAGTGGCGGGTGGCATAGTTGCTGCATGAGGTGGCAGAACTACTGCCTGACAGATTCTGTCCTCTGAACTGCAGAAGGAAGCCCAGTGTTGACAGACCATGCAAATCCCACACATATCTACAACCTTAGAGGTGGGAGAAACAAAAAGAAAAAACCCCTGGGATCCCCAGGTCCTCTGGCTAGCCGACCTCTTTTAGGCATGTTAACAATAAAAGTTGAAATGCAGTGATTTCACCATATTGCTGTCTTGATATTGGGTATTTACAGTACCTCAGATAGACAATGTGACTGATTAGTGCTGCAAAATGCCTGGTTCAGCTCTGTATAAAATGTTTTTTGACTTGAATCAGCTCTTGGTGACCCAGCAGATTCTTCCATGAACGTGGATGCTCGACTCCTGCTTCTGCCTGCAGGCCCTTTCGATATGTTCATTCCGTTTCTACAAATTTGTATACTTTCACAAAGCTGACCTTCCGAAAGCCTCTGGGAAGACACGTACCAGCTTAGTCATAGGTACACTAGCCTGGCTCATACAGACTTCAAAACTACTGATTAGGCAAGGCAGTGGGGGAACGAACTTTTAAAAAGGAAAAGATGATTGCTGAGTGCAGTGACTTTAAGCTGCTCAAGTGGTTTGATAATAGGTTAGGCCGTGCCCCTGAATATACCAGCTGTGGTTTTGTCACCTGGTGTGTGAAATGACCTTTCAGTACTATCATTTTTATTTCATCCTATGCAGTGGTGGAGCTAGACCTTTATTTAAGCGATGGCCAAAGGGTGAATAAGGCTTTCTCAGAGGGGTATAAATATAAATATTTTTCTCCTACACACTCATAATAAACAATGGGTTTGTAAATGTTTGTCGAATAAACACAACAAACATTTACAAAATCATAAACACTAATCATATAGACCAACCCTAATCTAATAAATTAAATGAATGAATCTAGGGAGCTAATTAAACCGTCACAATACAGTTCAGTATATTGAAGTTGATTCAAGCCTTTAATACTGTATGACATGCATAGCCTGCTTACATGCAGTAGAAAACTAATGACTGGTTCTCCACATATACACTTACCACACAGACACTACCTTTGCTAAAATAATAAAACGACACT
>JABFEA020000046.1:2491689-2523406 GCA_019775915.2 Cyphomyrus plagiostoma
GATTGTAACTGCAAAATCCCCCCCCAAAAAAAAAGGTTTTCATCCCTGGCAGTTCCTCTTCCTGGCTGGCGCACTCAGAGAATTAATTAATGCTTCTTGCCTTTTAATGGCGTGTAAGTCAACCTCCATCATGACTATGAAGCTCTTCAAGGCTGCGGGGTCTCTGCTGAATTCCCCTCAGTAGGAATGGCCACGAGGAGGCAGTGTTGTGCTCAGACCTGTAGATGGACTTGAACCCAAAGCCCTGGGGCTAGCAGCAGAGAGCATAGTTTGCTGAGCCACTATGCAGGAATATCACAGTCATTTTACACAAAATCATTAGAGTGGGGTTTATGGTTTAATGAAATCATCCTGGGCAGTTCGTCTGAGAAGACCTAAGAGACTCAATTATTTTATTTTCCATCCCTTCGTGGAGATTTTAGTGCCCTCTGTCTTTAAGCAAAGTGATATCAATAACAAACACAGTTTAGTCAAAATACTGCAGGGTTTAAATGGTGCAGTTATTTTTGGATGCTGCTGGGATTGGCATATGCATTAAACAGTTTTGAAAGAATTTATACATAGTGTTATTCCTTGACTACTTAAAATAATTTGTGAGTGTGTGAGTGTCAGGCTTCTGCCCGGAATACCACAGGAGATGGTGGCTAATAAAAGCACTGCAGCACAGAGGCTCACCTGAAGAGAGAGCAGATCAGAGCAAGGTCAGTAGGACTAGGTGAGACTGATGACCCTCGAACCATGTTTTTCTGCTGTTCCAAGGGTAGTGGGCGAATTTTGAAAATGCAGCAAAGAGGCAGTGATGCATGAAGGCGGTCCTTTCCGAGCAGATGCAGCGAAGAGAGATGCGTTGATTTATCCTGACAGCAGATCCTGTGTGCCAGCTGTTCACTCTGCCTTAGAGACACCGCGCACCTCATAGGAACGGGGACGGCGGTGGCAGCACATTCTGGGCCCGAATCTAATCGAGGCAGGCGGCTGGGACTGACACCTCTTATCTGTGCCCCGCCAGGTCCTCAGGGGCTGCTGAACACCCACTTAGAATTGCCAGGCTTTTACTGACCCTGCAGCCCAACACACTGGCGGCTTTGGCTGAGAATTTTATTCTCGCGGAGGCTGGAAAAAGAAACACAAAAAAATAAATAAATCACTAAGTCACTCACTTGGGTGGCAGCTGAGCCTCCGACGTTGGTGTCCCTCACGCAGAAGATAGAGAAGAAAATGCATCTCTGTATCCGTTGCAAACTGTGGGGATCGTTTTGGCCACTCGCAGGCTAAGCACATTCAAATCTCTGCTGCCTGTCTGTCGTCTCTCCCGTTTTTATCACTGACTTTTTATGGGGAAAAATAGTAAATCTATTCATGAAGTATGTAGTTATGCAAAGGGAACATCAGCCTCACCTCTGCAGAAAAAGAACCAATAGCAAAAATAAAGTCAATTTAGACACAGGAAATGATTAATACAGCTAAAGGCTTCTAGTCGTCTTCCTCCAGAATCATCACACTCTACTGCGCTTTCGGGCTGTTTTCACACTATGAGGGCATCTGATGTCTGTAGAGAGGCCCTGTTTCTGTGGGGTGACCACAGCTACTCCAGGAAATGAAAATATTGAGTAAGATATAAAGTAATAATATTAATCTCGGCAGGAAAAAGCGGGAGGACCACGGGACAGTATTTGTCGGAGAGAATCGTCCGTTATTTTTATAGCACAGCTGATTACATCTCTGCTTTAACGAATCGTTAAACTCAGGATCACCTCTGAGCAGTGCATGAGAGTCTCAGACGGGCATATGCACGCTGATGGCGTCAAGGCTAACAACAGTGTAGGACGTCAGATAGACTTTAGGCTTTCCTGATCATGGCTGCTGTCAGGGGCCAACGATGTGGGTATCCTCCTGCCTTTTGTAAGGTCAGTCTGTGACTGGCCTAGCACTACAATTTGGATTCCTGAGCCCAGCCGATCAGCTATCGGTAAGGTAGCGTCGCGGCGCAAAGGCCTCATAGATACTGGTGATTTCACAAGTGAGGCAGGGCTAACCAACCTTTTCCCACAAATATAATCTCCATGTAGATGACCGAGTTTTCCGAGAAGTGCTGGACTTTCCCTGTAATATGAGATTCATAGTTCTCCTCAGATTACTAGTCTTTGAATAGGTTACCAAGTAGCACACCTAACCTAACCCTTTAAGTCACGGGTAAGAGCCATATGCAAAGTCTTGGTGACCTATGGCGAGGTGGTCTTATAATAATTCTAGCCAGCTCAAAAAAAATATTACAACTATCGTAAGAAAACATCGCTTTCATTGCCGTTTATTTGTTTAGAAAATTAAAGTGATGAAAACAATTCTCATTGAAATAATAAAGGCCGTGTTTGGACATAAATACAAAATGCTTACAATACTAAACCATCACCTGGTATTACAGGAAGGCCAAGGTAACTGAAAGGAGGGGGAAAATTAAACGTACCAGTAAAAACATTCATTAAGACGACACCACCTGATAGAGGGGGAGCGAGAAGGCCGGGGAGATGAGATTCTCCTGGTCACAGCTAACAAGGGCGTGCAGAGCTTGGGGAGGCATCACGCCATTCTGCAGAAACCTCACACAAGGGTAGCAGGGGGGGGGGGGTCTCCCGAAATTCCTCCACAGGCCTCACAGTCCTGTCCCTCTGGGAAATGGAGCAGATGCCTACAGTGATTGTCACGGGTTCGGTCACGCAAATGGGTGTTGTTGTTGTTTTTTTTTTTTTCTTTTTTTGTCAGGACCCCCTTGGTCAGTCAAAGGCACCATGCAATACGATTGACAGGGAGATTATCCCTATTGGTAAACTTACAAGTACTGAGGCAACGGAACAAAAACGAAACAAAAAAATTAAGACGACTCCAATAAAAATGTGCTTGTCAACTGATGATTAAGTAAGTCAAATGGAAGGCTGTACCATCGCCCTCACTGTCAGCGCTGCGTGGGTCTTGTTCGTTTTCTGACGGGCGGCTGCGGCGGACGTCTAAGCCAGCGAGTGCCTGTGGTTCCTGCGGCTCTCGCCTTCCTTGAGGAAGGTCCAGATGAGCGTGTTGACGATGTCGGGCTGGTCCTGCTGCAGCCAGTGGCTGGCCCCGGAGATGACGTTGAGGCGGAAGTGACCCCGGATGTAGAGGCGGCACTGCTCCGCCATGTCCTGCTCCAGGAAGGCGTCCCGCTCTCCCCAGAGCAGCAGAACGGGACACCGGACGTCCCTCCGCCTCAGGGCTGGCGTGCTGGTAGGAAACAAGCGACATCTACAGCGCGCCTGGGGGATCCCCCGTCTGTACTAGTGATGTCATAGCTTTGATTTTTTCAAATCTAGTTTCAATTTTTTATTTTCAATTTTCATTTGAAATCCAGTTTTATTCATTTTTATTTTAAAGATATATTTCTATTTCATCTTATATAATTTAGTTTCACTTTCAATTTTTTGTAATTTTATTTCTAGGGATAGACTGAAAGTTCAATTTGCTAGATCATTAGGCCAGTGGAGCTGCTTCCATTGGTCACAGGGAGCATGTTAGCAGACAGCTAGTGGAGTTTCCTTCCATCTCACATCTTTTTTGTTTGCTTTATCATGAAATGCCAGCAGAGGCATTGAAACAGCTTGCAATACTGCAGCAGAACACTAGAGGGCAGTCAGAATGCATGTCGCCAGCAGAGGGTGCCATAGGAATAGAAAATGATACATGCCTAATAAAGGGACGAGTAATGGCCTCCCCCGCCTCTCTCACCTGAACATGTTCCTGTAATAGTTGAGGGGGCCTGTGAGGGCCCCAGGCTGGGAAAAGTAGTACAGGTACGCTTCCACATCCTCATTGGTCAGCCCGCTGCCCTTCCGGCCAATCCCAGTCCTGCTGCTGGTGAACAGGCTTTTCAGAGCCTAAAGCAGGAGACACTGTCAGTGAGGGAGGAGGGGAGGGTCACGCCCATGAATCCCCACCATGTTCCCCATTCCTCGTGTCTGGATTTTTGGGGTTGCCAGCTGGCCACATGCGTGTGCCACGTCATCGTCGTCATGGTGACTGCTGGCACGGTTTCCATGATGATTTTGGGGCCTGGGAGAGAGACACTGGACGAGGCCTTTTAAAATCAGCCTTGGACCTGGACCCTGCATGCTTGCCCCCTCCCCATTCTGAGACAGAGACCCAGACCGGAGTGCCTGATGGGCAGAGCCGCACGTGGGCTACCCCCGGCGCTTCCCGTCACAGGTAGAGAGGGAGGATTCAGGAACCTCCATTCAGGCTGTGTTAGCATGTAGCATTAACGAGGCTTTCCAACCATGTTACCTGCGTCCTGTAAAAATGTGTCGTTACAAACCTCCGATTTGAATTATAATGTGGCCCTTGAAATAGCTACCTTTGCTTATGTGCTTCTGTGGGTCAGGAACGAGTGAAAAAAACATGTGGAACATATAAGTAAAAGACAGATACCATGTCTGTGCATTGTTTAGTAAAAGGTGGTCTTTTTTTTTTATTTTAAATCCGGGCCTGGCTCTCCTGGTCCGTTTCCATGGAAACCTCTGTAGGCACGCCACACACCGCTCACCTTGAAGTCGTGCATGGAGAAGACCAGCTCGGGAAGGCGGGGCAACTGGAAGAAGAACATGTAGCTGGACTTGACCAACTGGCTGAGGTGTCGAGGGGTGTAATCTGAAATGACAGACCGGTCTAAGTGGGACGGCGGGGGACTCGAGCGAGGGGACTCAGAGAACATAAGAGACATGCCTTTTGGCCTCTGCAGAGTTAATGATTGCCCACTGTGGACTTTGCTTTCAGCTAACTTCCAGCTGGCACATTTTTGTGTATAGATATTGTCACTTAACACACATCCACATGTACTCAATGACGGATAGTTTCACTGATCCCTTTGGTCATATAACCCTCCCCCCCCCAGCTGTGACAGGACCACTGCCATTATTTACGGTAATATAAAGGGGATTGAAACAACAAAAATGGGTTTATGGAGGGAAATATTTGGTAGACTCAGGAACTGAATGTCCTTGTTTTATAGCTTGTGGTCAGCATCAACATTTATCAGGGTTCATCTTAAAAATTAAGACATTTTGAGTAATCGCTGGCATGAGCTGCTGCATTCGCGTAGGTCGAAGCGCGTGAAAACATACCTGCAAACACAGAGGGGTGGGGGCAGTTCAGGACGATGAGCTTGGTTACCATCTCGGGGTAGTGGATGGCGAACAGCCAGGCCACAAAGCCACCCAGGTCGTGGCCCACAAGGAAGCATCTGTTATAGCCTAGTCGTGGCCAAACAAGGGTGTGTGTCAGGACAGAGAGGAGCGACAAGATGGACCATAAAAGCTGAGGGTGACCTCTGTTCTGGACGGTGGCCCAGACTGAGAAGCAGCTGAACTATGAGAGGTGCTCTAGACCTATCAGAGCATGTCTCTGATGCCCCCCGGAGATGTGGATGAGCCATGCAGGTATTGAGGTGCTGGTGCGGATCCTGGGACCCACCCAGACACTCCACGACGTCCTTGATGTCGGCCAGCAGGCAGTCCATGCGGTAGCTGTCAGTGGACGTGGGCTGGTCTGACTCGCCGTACCCTCTCATGTCCACAGCCACCACCCGGAACTCACTCTTGAACTCCCTCAGCTGGTGACGCCATGAGAACCTGCGGGAAGGAGACAGTGCGGAGCGGAAGTGATGGGCTCCTTTGCGTGCCGATCTAGGTAAGAGCCAGCTAGTCAAGAGCTAAACCACTACACCAGCATGACAAAGAGAACTGTGAAAGTCGACGCAGACTGTTTTATCTGGGAAAGCACACTAAAATTCTGTCATGGTGAAGCATTTTTCCATCCTGCATTTGTTGAATCCTAATAGTTCAACTATTAATCTTCCAGAATTGGTGATTTCATAAGATCACCGTTACCAATAATTTCACATAATTACAGCTGTCATTGTTTGGCCTGAAATCTCCTACAGGTAAACCTGGTCTGTCCTTTGTTCAGTGGCTGCAAATGTCCTCAGACGTTCTCCTTAACGATTCAAGGCACCAGGATGATGCCGCAGTGTAAGTAATGACTCAGCACGAAGGTGACGCTTGAAAGCATAAGTGACACAGAGCACAAGTGACACAGAGTCAGTGCTCCAGGACTTTGGCTTGAAGAACTCAAGTTTCTCAAGAACTTTTTGTAATTAAATGGAAGCAAAAATATCAGGGGATCCAAAACCGGAAGATTTAAAAAATAATTCAACCTCTAGTAGCACCATTTGCATAAATTCCTGTTAAGAAACTGGACTATTCTGCATGAGCTTGTTTGTTGAATCCCATATCAGAGAGGCTCCATGATGCAGCCCCTTCTCTGTCTTCCTTGGGTGCCCTTGGTACTACCAGGTAAATATAGTGAAGCACGGAATAAACGGTCAGGTGGTGGAGAACTGCAAAGACCACAACTTGCAGTCTGGAATTAGGTGCAAATTTGCACGAAAGCGTAGTTTCGATGACGTTGCGGTTGCCTTGGAGACAAGAATTGTGACCGTGGTGACCTTTGCAGTAGGGACAGAGTGAGCATCGTCCTTGTGGATAAAAGAGGAGGACACGTGTCGAGCTTCTGCAGAGTGAGAGTCCTGACTACCCCTACAGACTTCCTCTCAGATGTTCCTACATGCAGATCTCCACAGACATGCACACTAACCAGAATCGCAGAATGCAGGGAATCGGCGTCACCATCTATGGGCCAGAGAGCAACAGGCAAAAAGTGGAAACTGAAGGATCGGGGAGATGAATGAGGTGAGATCTGCTAATCACTATGGGCACAGCGGACTATGGGTTCAGGCTGTCTCTAATCTCACATGCCCTCCAGCTCTCAGGCACTTCCTGTTTGCCTAATCGTCTTCGTCCGGCCACTTATTCTGTCCATTTCATATAAAACGTTTAATTAATAATGAGCCACGTAAACAATGATTATCTTAATATGGCTACTGGGATCCAATCTTTCTAGAGAGTACACAAATACCACGGTTAATTCTACACAAGATGACTGGCTGTTACATATTCAGGCAGCATATCAATACCAATTAAATTATATTAGTACCAATACCTAGATCACCTTAGGGTTACTCTAGAAAGTAAACATACAAAACTGGGATCTCTGATGGAATCTGAGCTAATTATTTCAGTCAGATGTCAGTTCTGGATTTTATAATTGTTATTAAAATAAATGTCAGATTCAAATTAATTATTAATTAGACTCCGTTGGTATTCTGTTAAAGACTGTTGGGAGACAAAGGTTTCTAGTGAAACAGAACACATCCAGGGATAGTATGTCAGTGAAGTGCTATTTGCACAAAACCAGTTCCTAAAACAACAACAAACATAAACTCGGACTAACCCTAACCCTAATACATTTTGAGTTTGTGTTTCTGGAACACAGCCCTGGTTTCTATCACATCTTTCAAAATCTTATACTAAGACCAAGATGGGACCTAAAAATCCTGCGTAAACATAGATACAGTTACATTGCATTTGGCTTAATTTCTTCAAAACTGAAAGATGTTCTGGGATTCTATAGTAAGGGTATAAGTATTGTTGATCTTGTTCTTATTACACTGAAGCAGGGGCACCGCTAGAGGGTTCGCGCCCCGTGAAAGCGTATCATTTTAGCTCTTCAACCAATACAATTATGTACCCATTTTAGGGGCCGTAGAATCTCTCCCCCAGTTACAGCGCCTCTGTTTTGCATTTGTGCCTGTCCAATGTCTTACCAGAACTCGGGGAAACCGTGGAGAAACAGGATGAGAGGTTTTCCCCGCTCTCCTGCGGCTACGTAGTGGAATCTCAGGCCAGATTCCTGGGATTGAGGAAGGAGAAAACAACAACACGCTTCTCAATACGCTGCCTTTATGTGTAAAACAAAAACTTTGGGTTTTTTTTTCTACACACCTAAGTCTGTACCAGTTCGGCCATCGCCGCGTTGAAGGTCACGCCGTGCGCCTCCGCACCGCCTTATATTTTTATGAAGCATGAAAACGTGCAACCTGCTATTTATTAATTTTAAACATGTCTCGGTTAAACCTGGGGATTTCCGTTCCGCTAGTTAAGCAGTCAAAGCTAATTGCTGCTCCAGTCGGCGAATATCTAATTACTGGTATCAAGGCACCACATCAGGCGAGATTAACAAAATACGGGTTAATGCTGCATATTAAATAGGGGCCAAAATTGAATGCAAAATAGCCTATATATTTAAAAATATTTAATATCAATCATAACCATTAAATGCACTACTGCTTTGCATTTTAAAAGTCGCATCTTGCGTATGTGCACAGATGTAAAGGCAGTGAAATCGACGCTGGAACAGATGACCGAGATTAAAACTACGGGAGCCGCGATTACCATAACAGCAGGGAGTAAAACCTGCATGGAGCCGATATAAGGGGACCGGCTCAGACCTGGGGTTCTGCGGGGAGGATCAGAAAAGCTTTTCTTAAACGGCTCCGGGACGGGTGGGGGGTGAGGAGCTGTCCTCAGCACCGGCTGGATAATCAATACACGAAAGGGGGGCAGGCTGGCACCGCGTTGTATAACTTAGACTTGGAAATAAGGTGACTGCGTTACGAAGGGGCCGCTAGATCGGAGGGCCGCCCCCGTCTCGTCCTCTGACGGCTCTACCGAGATCGTGGGGGAGGAACACGCCAAGCATAAATGCGCATCTAAACGGGCAAAAGGAGCACCTTACCTTTATTTTGACATAACAGTGGGTTCCCAAGGACGTGTCGTTGAGGCAGGCAGGCGCAGTCTCTCGGATTTTCCAATGAAACGCCCGAGACGGCCTCGCGATCGCGCTCCAGCAAAGTTTAAGCAGCACACAGCAGGTGCACAGCGCACAATAGCCGTAGATCAGGGACCAGAAGCCGATGCCTTTGATTTTGCCCGTTAACGTGAACGTAAACATGAGCAAGCCGCGGAGCAGCCTCGCCATCTTCACGTTACAGTGTGCAAAACAGCGCGCGTCACGTCGTCGGACGGTTTTCGCTCCGTTAACCGATTAACGGCGTCTGAAAGAGCATGACGGAGGCAGCGCCGTCTCCTCATAACAGCCCGATGACACCCCAGCGCCGACCGAGACCCCCGCAACATGAACTCGAGTGCAGCCGCAGACGAGTCAGACGTCAGGATTCACGCCTGCGTGTGTGTATGGGGGGTGGGGTGGGGTGGTATTACGATTGCAGGTTCATGAAATTAAACCCTTCAAATTAGGGAGTTAATCAGTATGTATGATAACGTCGAATACAGGCGGTGATACTCAGTAACATACGCAAGTCTCAGGAAAAATATATTAATACTACTACCCCTATAACTAGTACTACTATTAATTAGTTTAATAGAGCATTTCGTTTCGCTTTAATCCCGTTATGCGTCAGAAATCCACCCATTCATCCTTCCAGTCGTTTAGGCCTATCTTTGAAAATGAGAAGCAATAAATTATTTAAGATTATAAGAAAATTGTTTAAAACTGTTATATTTTTAAGCTATGGGAAGGCGCTCTGTACAGTGTCTTGTGTAAGGCAAAGAGCAAAACCTTTGCCCCGGCTGAATGATGAATTCACATTATGGATTTCCGTAACATCTCAGAGAAACAGAAGCACGTTCTGAAGCACTTGAAGTGATTCATTTGTTTTTCTTGCCCAAGGCTTCTCTTACCGTTGGGACGTCACTAATAGGAAAAGTGGTTATTGGAAATAGATTTACGTATACTGCATCAATCATCCTTAATTACCCCACATGTCAACACATATTCCTACAAACAAATCCATCTTTTTCTGTTGTGATCCAAAAGCTGCAAATCTAGAACTCAGCAAGATTCTGCGTCCAAAGGTTGGTGGTGCAGAAGGGTCAACTCTCTGAACTTCACACTGCAAAGTGTCTGAAGTCCTAGAGAGCAAATAGTATGATGTCGAGTCAGGAAATGAGGGGCTGTGTGTTGGGCTGGGAGCAGACTGGGTGTGGAAGATGACACTCTGGGGAATGACTAACGTCGGGCGTAGAAATAGGGCACCTAGAGTAGTGGTCGCTGCTGTGGTAGCAGTCGCCGTTTCTTGGGTGATGCTGTGGGACTTTGGAGAGCCTCTGGGGACTCTACTGAAGGGTTTGCCTTGGAAAAGTCTCTTTTGCCAAATTTTCCAAGCAGTCGTGGAAGTGTTGTGTTGTGCAGTCCTACAGGGCTGGAGTCAGGTTTCCCATCCAAGTCTAACATCCTGCAGTGATAGTGGCACTGAAACCCATGATGGATGGGGCTGGTGGGCACTGCCACTAGCTGACCGCTTAATCTGAGAGATTCGGGTTCGACAGTCCGTCTGTGATCCACGCCTGATATATTAAAGCCTGAATACATTTACCACAGCAAGGAGGCCGGTTTTATCTCCATTCCCGTGATGGCTTTGCACCTTCACTTAGGGTTAGATGTCCCAGAGTGTGGGGACAGTTGTGTTGGCCGTGTCCAGCACAACATCACGTGAAGAATGTAGAGAGAATATTATGTGACCTTGCAGGTTATGTACTGGGCAGCATTTGAGGTGGGGGTCCAGCCCACCCCACTAAAAGTCTGGCCAGATGTGGACTACAAGCTGTCGCCAATTTTCACATATAAAAATACATTTAATGTCAAGCCCTACTCACTACTCACCTACTCACTACCCACCTACTCACTACTCACCTATTCATTTGGTTGCATGGTTACCTGTCCAGGATGGAAGATGCACTTTTCCAAGTTATCTAAATTTCTTTCAAAAGTTTATTTCTAAGTTTATTTCAAAAACCAATTCTTTCAACCAAATTATTTTCAGCCTCATTTCTGGAATGCACCCAAAATTTGAGAAGTGTGCAAATGTAAGTGTTAGGGTCTTATTGGCCAGTACGCGCACATTGTTTATCCTGGCTAGTTTGGGAATTACTCCAAATCATATATCTTGTAAATATAGAATAGTGGTTTGTGTGGGGATGTGAATAGCATCGCGTCATTTCAATAGTACGATTTTAACACAAGGGGGCGCGGAAGGGTTAGGATTTCTCAATCGTCGTACTGCTTGTATGAAGTGGCTGATTTTTCCATCCATCTTCTGAAACTGCTTATACTATTTAGGGGCGTAGGGGGTCTGGAGCCTATATGCGCAAGGCAGGGAACAACCCAGGATGGGGCGCCGACCCATCACCGGGTACACTCACACACATGGGTAATTTAGTAACTCCAATTAACCTCAGCATGATTTTGAACTGTGGGGGGAACCTAGAGTACCTGGAGGAAACCCCACGACAGCAGGGGGAGAACATGCACACTCCACACCCATGGAGCCATGGCAGAGACTTGAACCCGGGTCCCATAGACGTGAGGCGACAGTGCTAACCAATGCACGTGCTGCCTGTGGCTGGTTTTTATTTTATGACCAGTGAAGAAGCCGTATTAACTTACGAAAAATCAATTCTGAAATTACAGAAATAATGGAATTCAAGAGTCAAGCAAATATTACAGTGAGGAAATTACCTAATGAATTCAGAGTAGTGGGTACCTATACAGTTCTGCTACATCAGAGAGACATGGCTATATGTAATTACAGGCTAACCTCGTAAGTTAAAAAAAACACAGGACGAAGAGGGAATTACGAATGCGTGTAGGAGGTGTGGATTCTACATTTAATGTATTTGTTGGCTTGTAAAATTGTTACTGGTGACTGCAGACTCAAGTACAGGAAGTTATTATTATCAACAAATAAGTCAAACAGTAAAACATGATAAAGCCCCTTGTAATGTTTTGAATATTTCCGGAATGATTACGATCAATGGGTTTTTGCCATTTTCAATATGCACGCAGCTGTATTTTTGAACCACTAGGTGGCGTCCACACTCTAAACATTCCTGTTTCTCTTTGGCAGATGCTAGTAATACAGTTAGACGTCAACTAAAATACATGACAATGATTTTCCATAATGGATCCAAAGGGAAACAACAAGAAGTAAATTAGTAACATAATGTACAAATAAAAAAAAAACAGACTTAGAAAATACAGTGGTCCTCTGTCATATTAATCACGTGAGGAGAATTCTAAACCCCTGTGAAAGTTTTGCTTCTCACTTTTCTGATGGAGACCTCTGAGGGGCACCGGAGCCGATCCGATCCCCAGGGCACCATTCAGACAGCGAGGGCGCAGGTTTTCTCCCCGGAACCTTAAACCCGTATTATACCACTTCGCTGAACTTGGCAAGTTGATGACGTCGCTTTGTAGTGGTCGACGGGGAACTCAAAATCCAGCCGACAGAAGTTAGCAACAAAACGATAGTTTGCAGATGTAATTAATTCTTATATCTATACTGTAATGGAGTAGCTAAGACACGGAATGACTAACCTAAATTAAAACACTACTACAAGTGATGTACTGCCACAAACAAGATTTTTAAGAGAAAATGCATAATTCTATCACCTGATAGCTTACTGACATCAACTACAGTTTTTTTTATTAGATTTGATGAGCTAAATTGTAAAATATGGATATGATCTTATGCAAGTCAACTTTAACATACAATGTTGCATTTCTGATCAATATTTATCATTTTTAATTGCGCAAAAGATCACACTCCATGTGATCTAGGTCGGTAATTACAAACTACAGGCCCTATCACCGCAGGTTATGGAGTTAACAAGACACTGATATTTTACGTGACTATTTGCTTGCAATGGCAGCTTCAGGCAGTAATTTCTGAGAAATGCCTGCTTATTGTTTTATACTGTTTTGTTGGACTTACACATTGGGTCTTGATTTAAGGAGGTGTTATTGTCGTAACTTAATCCATTTAAAATACTGTGACAGTGTGGCCCGTAATTTTACTAAAACCGAGCTTTAAAATACAGGTGCTAAAACGTGTAGGTGGTCGTTTGAACGCCGCATTTTCTGCCACCGTGACATTACGCGTCTGCCGCCACGACGCAGCCTAAATAAAAGATGCACCGGCTTGTAGCCTGGATTTTTAATGCTGTTAAATAAAATGTCACACACACACACACACACGAACGAAGTCAAAGCCAGCGCGTAGTGGGTTTTTCGAAAACATCCCATAAATCTGCCGGGAGAAAGAGTCCTATTTGTGCGCAATAACGTTTCTAGCAGAGTGCGACCCAGACTGGTCACCAGGGAGCGTCTGCGCCGGGAGCGGAGAGGCAGCGCACTGAGTCTGGCCGGGAGCCTCGGACTCCTCCGCCGTCCCCTCCAGCTAAAATATGCCAATACGCACAGCAAAGAAATACTTCCAGCACCTCGCGAAAAGTGCATGCCATAAACGGACAACAAGTATTTTCACAGCCGTGAAAACATTTTAAGTCTCAAGAATTCTACTGGATGTTTCGAATATCTAAAAATATTTTGGACCTTTGCGGAATAGAATAGGAATATTGAGCTTTCGTGAATATCGCGTGTAAGGCCGAAAGCGCAGAACACTCCAGACCATTAAACATCATCCGTTGTGAGCGCAAAATGGGGAAAAACCATTGTGAGTTTATGGCTAAGACTGGCAATAAAAATTATTTGGAAATCAATACGGTTCGCATTTTATTTTATTTATTTGACGAAATATATGAAGAAAGAGGCTGTAATATTATCTATAATCTCCCTTCGTGTACATGAAGGTGTCGTTTGGAACACCTGGGACCTATTTTATGCACCGTATATTAAACCAGACATATTTGTTTATTCCTTTTTTTGCTAACAGGAAACAGACAGAAAAATATGTATAAACACGCACTTGTACTTGACAATTTTTATTCCAGTAAGTCATCTGAATGTCTGATAAAATCACAGACCCATAGTGGTGTTTTGGAGAGAAATGCTTCTTCATTGATTTTGTGTTAGGAAGCAGGACCGGATTTTTCTGTGGTTTGATGTCCAGGATCCGCACCTGCTCGGATATACCAATTATACTGTCCTCGTCATTCTAAACGAGATTGTCCCACAAAATGATAAAATATAGAATGATGAGGTTTTTTTTAGAATGGGGAACATTCTCATTAATTATTAATTATTAATTAAGTGAAGGATTTGACATTGATTAAACATTTGACCAGTTTCCGTATGTCTATGCAGGTAAGAAGGCGTCCATAGTACAGGTCGTCACAAGGGGGCAGTGGTCGCTGTAACCGACAGATTCTGTGAGTAAAGTTGTATGACATGATACGTTTGGTTTTTTGTATAAATATTTATTTCTACAAAAATCCAACAAGGCTGTTGGCTGAAATACTTTGGAATTGCAGTCCAGTATGTAAAATGTGAAATTAGCTCAGATTTAAGAAGAACGTTGTTGCAAATAATTTGGAAAGTTTGGTTTCCAACGGCAATACACAATAATTTCTGCAGTTTGAATAGCCGGCTGCTGTCAGGATTGGAGAGCGACAGACCGTCTTCCAGTAGCCCCAAGCCTAGTGAGTTATGTTCTGTGTGCTCAGCCACAAGCCACATCTCTTGTGTTGACCTTCTCAGTGACAGGCTTGTGACCTCTGACCCTGGACGCTCTCAGTGCTCATAGACACATCTCTTCCTGATTAATGCGTGAGGTCCCAAATAAAGCCACATTCAGCAAATCTGTCATGCCTCCTGCAGTGACCTCTGGAGTATTCCTGTGGATCCCGTGAATGACTCTGACGTTGATGACAGAGGCCTGGCGTGAAGTTCCTAAGACCCCAGGCCTGGGATGCTGCCCCCCCCCCCCCAGGGATGCTGGGGGAGGGTTGTGGTGCTGAGGTCATTGCCGTCCCCAAAGACTCCTGAACCGTTTCTCTTATGAAGAATTCAGCAGGGAGATCTGCTGCTGTGTCACGCTGCTCTTTGTTTTTCTTGGATAATCGCCATTGACTGTCCTCTCGACCCCCCCAGCTAGCTAAATGAGCCCCACCACATCCTCATGAGGATGTCTGTCCCCCCACTGCCTCTCCTACAGGGGGCGCTGTTTTACATCCTCTCGCACCACAGACTGTCGTTCATTGGATTTTTATTTTTTATCAGCCTGTGATGTATGAGCAGCCATTCCTGCCCTCATCTCAAACCAAACATCTCAAAGGCACCAAGATCTGTGAGAAGGACCTTAAATGGTGGGAGTTTTATGGGTCGACAGTCTGGATGCTTTGGGGGGTAAGATTGCGCCTCCACGTCTGACAGAATGGTAACGAAAGTTTGACATGGAAGCTCAGTATCGCCTCATAGAGACAGAATCTAGAACAGTTGAGACTGCAGAGAGGGAACTTTGGATCCTGGCCCGCAAACCCACCTAGACCCACCATGACCGGACCCAGCTTGTGGCCCGAACTGCCGTCTGGCCAGCGGGTGGCAGCGGATGTGGGACACGGTCGGTCTGCTGTTCTGAATATGGATTTGGTCACAGTGGTGTGTGCCAACCAAGCCCTGGCACAAAGTACCCGGCCTTTTGGGGGGAGTTACTGCAGACCCACATGTGGCACCCTGCATTCCCCCCAAGCTTCTCTGTGCCGTCGTCCCTGAGCGACTCTGATGATCGTGCAGATTGCCGAATTTCTAACTAAATTCTAACTTGATTCCCAACCCAGAGGGGAAAAAAGTGATGGCTATTGTTTGTGCAGCCCCATGTTGTTGCGACAGTAAATAGAAAATTGAAAAAGAAAACACTGAAGCTTTCAGTCGATACGCTGGAACTGGCCCGTGCCCGAGTTTATGTTCGCGCAGTCTGGCCAGAATAAACAGTGACCCCTGTCTGTTCGGAGGTCACTGACTAACGCGTCAGCGGGACAAGGCCGTGGGGACGGCGTCTCAGTCTTAATGCGGAGCGCCGAATGCCTGGCAGGGGTGCCCCGTGCCTCTTGGTCTAAGATTCACATATTGTTGTGGTGGGGCAAAGGGCATGAACCCCATGACCATCTGCATTTTGACCTCCAGAGCTCCCTTCCGCTGTCCACGTCTTTGCAGCGTTGCCGTTTTTTTGAGGACATTTCGCAGAAGATGTGTTTGTCCAGAAAGACACAACTGGACCGATGGCTTTATTTATTTCTGTCTTTTAAAAAATGTAAAGTTTGCGTGAGGATTTTGTTTTCTGGCTGAAAGGGCAGCGACATAAAGGCAGGCCTGCAGGGCTGAATCAGCCTCTATCGAACACACTATTCTGTCCACCGCCAGCGGGGACACCAACAGGCCGAAGCAGTAAACAGAACTGCACTCGGCACGGAGTGTTCTAGCTAAACATCCTCTGATGCTGCCCCCCCAGTTCAGCCCGTATATCACGCCAGACTGGCCCCCAGCTGCCACAAGGCGTCCGCGCCACAGGCCAGAACAGTGTAGTGGCAACAGGGTGGAGGGCAGGAAAACTGACATCAGCGTGAGTGATAGGGTGTGTCCTCTCTGACCTCCCTCCGAAAATGTGGCCCCCAACCCGAGCGCTAAACCACGATTTCAACAGAGCCCCCCAGGGACAGCCTGGCCAGACCAATAGATTATTTTTAATATTTTCATATCACCCCTGAAGGAAAGAAAGAATAAACATTTGATTTAATGAAGAGGAAAGAAGCCGGTTACAGTTTGCAGTTTGATAGGGAAGTGTTTTCCCAGCGCAGTGTGTGCCATTATGAAGGCGGATACTAGGAACGTCTGCACGGTAGGCAGTGAGACTCACTGCACAGACTCATTGCTTTTCAATACACATGATGCTCATAGAAAGATTAAAACTATATGCGCCATAGATTTATGTATCTAGAAAAAAAATTACTCATCTACCTTCCCAGCCGTCCAAGAGCAGTGCATACTGGGAAGGAGGAAGTCACTGGCGGTGTTCAGTCTCGAAGGCGGCAGTGTTCAGCACCACTCAAACCACACATTTGGCCACAGTCACTACACTTCGGTGGGGGCAAGGGGCCCCAAAATTACTTTTTGAGTGGGGGTCCTGAAACAAGAAACCCACCCTTAGCTACAGACACCCCCCTCCAGCTAACCTGCCCGTGCGATACCCCATACTGCCTTGGGGCCCCACGAACTGAGACCTCCAGCTGGGGACCTCTGGCAACAGCTACATCTGAAAACACCCAGGGGCCAGTCCCAAATTAGACCTGTGTGTGTGTGTGAGAGAGAGAGAGACAGCGTGTGTGTACGTGGTTAAAGTTAACTATACTGGCGTTAAATAATTTGCAAACCGCAGTGCTCATTTCCTCGCGAGACAGTAAGGTGAAATTGCGCATTTTTAAAGATGAAGCGATAATAAAACGCAGGCACATTGGTGAATTTTTATTTACATTTAAAAGCAAGCCATCGCGTCCTTTTCACTGTTTTTAATCCCATAGTTAGATTGCAGTTAATCAAAAATGATGTGAATGGAAACATCTTCTGAGAGATTTCCAGAATTTGCCTGGCAGTCAATGGGGGATTAAACAGATTAGATAAAAGACCAGAGACCACAGCAGCCCTGGATCAATTTTTGTAATTTTTTTCCCTATTTTGTTCAAAATAAACTCCGCTTGAGATAAACCTCCCAAACACGTTATTTGCTACGTTTATAACCAGTGCTTGAAGTGGGAAAAAATAAGTGCAGGAACTCTAATTTTCCGACATTTGACATTTGTACGGTGAAAAAAAAAATCAAGTCTTTAGGATACAGAAGTTCCGGAACTGCGTTCCGGCCCACTTCAAGCACTGCTTATAACACACTAACGAGCAGTCACTGTGTATCATCGCAGAAGTAGATGTTATGAGAACACATTAGATCCACTGAGAAAGGTTACACGTCAATTTTATATTTATTGTTCATTATTTTCATATATTCGTTGCCGCTGATCCCTGCCCACGTGCTTGATGGGTGTAAAATTAAATGTGGCTCCCCTCCCCAACGAGGACAGCGGAGTTTCATGGGCTCTCACCATAGTACATTAGTCTGGATCGAGTCCCCAGTCTGGCCAGAAAGCACGAGTTTGCAAGCAATTGGCATATTGAAAAAGCAGCGGGTTAGACCAAGTGCAATGATAAATATTTTACCCCACTTTCATTTGGGTCGCCAAGATCAACAATTGCGCACCGCCAGGCGCAAAGCGCTGCCTTTGGGACGGGCTATAAGGGGCCGAACCCAACGTCTTTCCCCGGGCCGTTTAGATCTCCCCTTCGTCTGTTCGCTCCAATGAGTGCCGAAGCGCAGGCTGAGTGACGGCGGCCGGACCCCCTCCAAGCCCCGCCTCGGTACGGCTGAACGCGCACGGCTCATCTTAAAAACTAAACTTTTCAACTTTTTCGGTGACAGGAAAGTCGCCGGCGTCAGCGTGGTGACCGGGCGTTTCCCCGCAGCGTTATAATCAACAGAACCTGCGGACGGGCGTCTCGAGTCCGACAGAATAAAGTTAAAAGTGAAATCAGCGACTTTGCAGCCAGCGGGGCGGGACGCGAAGTTTGCCGTCACTTTTTTGACAAGTTTCCTTCACGGGTACGTCTACGATCTGCATTAAGCGCCTGTGTCCGGTGCAATCTGTGTGTAAAGTTAAGGAAAAGCGCGAAACAGCGTTTTTAGAGTTATGCGAGTGGAACAGAAGCACAGGATGTGTAGGAGTGAGTTCACTGCAGGCGTGTTTACTTCGCAGGAGTAACTTAACTGCAGGCGTGTTTACTGCACGTTCGGTTGCTTTTGCTTCGCTTTCTTCTTGGTCGGGTTGTGCGGGTGAGCATTCCAGAGCATTCCACATCACTATTAGGCATTATCTGTTAATTATTACTGCAGTGACAGCGGGCCAGTATTTATGGACTGGGTGCTTACGGAGTAGCAGTGAAGGCATTTTTGCCCCTAGGATGAATATGACTTCACGACTGCATCACACGCGAACTTGAAGCATTGCCTTGCTTCTTTTTAACTGCCGGCACAGTCTGATGAGTTTTACACTCATGTCGGGTTATCTGTAAATACAATGTATGGTTACTTTGACGCGGGATTTGTTTTTCTTAATTAAGATGTTTTATGTTGTTGAGTTTTGGAGGGTGAAAGCAGGGACAGTGCATCGCTAGTGCGTAATGGGACACTGAGCGGCCGCTTTATCGCACTTGCTGGTTATTAGTGCTGAAAGTTAGTTATGTCCTGCTTAGAGTCAATTCGCTCTCTGGTCACAGGCTTCCAGTGCGCCTTTGAAGGAAAAATCTTATTATACATAATTGCCAGGTTGTGATAATAAAACCACCAGGCAAGATCACATTTTAAGCCGTATTACAGATATATTCCAAAATTATTATTGTAAAATAATATGCATGAATTTGGAACGCAAAGAAATTTTAAATGCTGATTACGCCTCGCCAAATAAGTGGCTGTAATGCAGATATATTATACAGTCATTTTAGCAATTAATAAATCCCACCCTGTGTTTTTGCCGCGTGCGTGCCGCGTACGTTCTGGGCGCACACACACACACACACACACACACACACACACACACACACACACACACACACACAGAGCCACCACCTGGGAGTGTTTAGTTGGCCTGTTTTTTGTTTGCAACTCCAAGACAACGATTGGCACAGCCAGATATCATGCCAACTATTTTCTGTCAATTCAAAGCCCGTCTTAACGCAACTGGTAGCGTTTATACGAGATGTTCCGGCTGCGTGTTTCCAGGTTTTGTTTTTTACGTGCTCAGAGTATTGCTGGAAATAATGCTTTAGTTTTGATGTAGACATTGATGCAGATGTTTCATGATGGGCGCAAAAGTAAAAACCAACTTTCTGCTTTTTGCGTGAAGTGCACAGGCCTGCATAGCCCATTAGAAACAGCGAGGCAGCCTGATTTTTGATGTTCCGAATGGTGTCACAAGGTTTCAGTATGTTTGTTGATAATATTCTCGTAATAGCTGAACATAATGCAGATGACCCACTGTGCCCAAAAGTCTTTGCAGAAAAGTGGCTTTATGTGTCACAGGAAGCATGAGAGAATTTTTTCTTAAGCTGTTTCATAGGGCTGCGGAGACAGATTATGATTTGTTTGTTTGGCGGAGTGTCATAACCAGAACAAATTAGATGTATCTAGTCGGACAGCATGTGTCAAAAACCCATGAAATTCTAACAACATTCATCTGTTTCTGACTAACAAATGTGCCTGAAGCTGAAACATTCTGCTGTTTTACCAAGTGATTACCTGTATTCAGATTCCTGAGCGGTGTGCGGATAAACCTATTCTGACTTGTAGCTGTCAAGGGGCGTAATCGATGTCTCTGCCAGGTGTGATCGGCGTGACGACTGTTCACACTTGTACTGCTCGCGGTCCTCAAAGCAGGAAATGCACACGCCGCCTGTTCCAAGCACATGCACGTTGCAGATAAGTCACGAGCAGCACGTGTGTGTGAGTGAGCCCGAATGGAAGATTCCACACGAATGGTGGAGGGTGACTTACACTTCATACATGCGTGGACCCACTTCAGATACAGTAATCGTATGATGGCCTCCCTTGAGTTCAGCTTCTTCCTGCCTCTGTATAATTTTTACTGCTCTGCGGTCATAGGTCTCCTCTGTCCAGCTCCCCCTGTTGGTTCTGGAAGGATCACTCCACACACGTGTCCATTCTGGGATGTTTATTTGAGTAGATACCTTTTTTCCGAGGTGAATATGAGATGGCGATGGCAGGGCGGGAGGTGTGGTAGTTCTGTCCAGCCCACAGGGGCCTGTGTGTTGCTTATATTTATTTTGGGTGTGAAAGCGTCATGTTGATCGTTCGTTCTCTGTCCCACCATCTTTGCTTCCTTATTTATTTCATCCTGATCTGTAGCTAAGCTGCTCTCACCTCCGGTGCTGTAACCCGCTGTGAACTTATTTAATGGCAGGTGACGTGTTCGCTGTCACAGCACTAGCCCCTGGTTTGGTTTGGCTGACGACGGACCTGTGACAGGCAGCCCAACGGGCTGAGTCACTCCCTCGGGGTGGCAGTCCGCGTGCACACCTGAGCGGGAAGCTGCAGAAGAGCCGCCCGGCCAATTGACGGCACATTGACGAAGAGTATGGGATGGAAGGTGTTGCCTAGCAACCGGCCTGCATGCTGGGACAGCATTAATGTTTGCGCTTACCTGAATGTGCTTGTTTTTCCTCATGCGGACATACGTCTGCACTCGCTGGGGTTTTTAAAGGGATGGTCCGAGCTTTATTTCTCTTAAGCAGCGTTTGAGAGTGAGGCAGGGTGCATTTGCCAGGCTCGAGCGGGGGAGTGTGTGGGTGCGTGCGCGTGCGTGAATCATGCGGCACTGCTGCGCTCTGCAGGGGGCCCTCGCAGCTGGCTGCTGGTGGCTGTGCGCCGGGGGGTGAGGTCACTCGCAGTCCCTCGCTGGCGTGTGAGGGAGTACTCCAAGGAGGCCCTGAGCGGAGGAGCAGATCCGCTCTTATAAACACATGACATCCCTGCGTTGTTTAGGCTGGGCCCCTTGGTTATTTATGAAAAAGCGCTCTGTGCTTGATTAACGTCCCCTGCGGGGCTGTAGCACAGGCTCTGGCCTCTCTTCTTCAGACCTGCAGCTAGGGGGCGGGGCTAACTCTTGGCCAGGTGTTCTTAACCGATGCCATGGTTGGGGGGGGGGTGGCTGGGATATCTGGTCTGTTTCCTGTTTCATAACTTCATACCGTAATAATAGATGACATATGTTGCCCGAGCTGAGCCTAGAGCTGGACCCTAAGGATTAAACCTCAAGATGAGGAGGGCGTCTGGCCTGCTGCTTCTGGGTCATCTTGGACCTGTGTTTCTTCTCTTTGCCTCTGATAATGTTTAGCCACTTGTGTTTAGAATGGGGAAGTGAAAAGTGACCCCATCGAAGTATGGCCAGGGGTTTTTTTGTTTCTTGCTCCCTGTGGCAAACGGATCGCTGGAGCCCTGCTTTTATTCTGTTCCGGCCCGGCCCGACCCGTCTATAAAATGCGTAATGGTTTAGCATATCCCAGCCTGATGACCTGCCTATATACGGTTTCTCCATCTCATCAGTACCTCGCGGCAGTTAATACTCCTGTGCAGTTGGGGAGAGTTTGGGTCCGATGTGGATCCCAGGCTCGGCGCCCGTGGGCTTGTGTGCTGTCCATGTTCTGCTGACGTTTGGGGGGGGGGATCAGGCCAGCGTGGGGATGCTTTGAGTAATATTATTTGAGCGGAGGACTGGGGCTCTGAACCCCTTTAAGATTGTATATTGAAACAGGACAGTTCGTAGGTCTGTTTTAGTGTTTGCCTCTCCGCCCCCTGTTCCCTGTGAGGTGTGTAATGGAGCCCCCCCCATGACCACCAAGATTTGTTCTCGTGCCCCTGAGTTCATTTATATATCCAGAGGGCCTTCGTTGGAGTCAGGGGTGGGGGCCACTTTTTAATTTCAGTCTGAAGAAATGATAGGGAGATAGGGATATACCTAGGGATATACCTCCATGTTTTAGCGCAGAAATTCCCTTGCTCTGAAGTTTGAATCCCCCACGGCTAACCCCTGTGGACGATGAATCACCCCTCACCCTCTGTGTTTGGAAGTGCAATATTTGTCAAGATATTCCAAAACCTCCGTATATCTCCTGCAGCTGTCAGTGCGTAAAAGGCCCTTTGTCCACAGTGGCCACGCCCCCCCCCCCCCATTGGCACTCCTGCTGCTTGGTGCTGCGCTTTAGCCTGCGCTGACATCACTGCCGTTCCCCGGCCGTCCTGCTCATTGGACGCGGCTTTTGACTGTGACGATGGAGGTTTTAGCGCCGGGCTTCGCGTAATTTGGACGCTTTCCCGCGCGCCCTGCTCAGAGTTTATTGTCTTGCCTCTAGGCCTCTGTGCCCCGACCTCCTCGGCCGAGTCCTCATCTTCACACCCCTCTCTCATTCCTTCTCCTGAAAGCCGTGCCGCTCGAGCATGGCTGATAAAATGCTGCAGTAACACGGGACTCAAATGGGACCCATAGGACTCGCTCACACCCGTGACTGAAGTGAAGCAGGATCTTCCTGGGGGGCGGGGTGGGGGAGCTTAACATGGTGTCATTAGCTAAGCCGGTGCTTTGACAATGACCGTTTCGGCGATAATCTCGCCAGCAGTCCACAAGAGGTGACCAGCCCATCTGAGCTGGAAGGGCCAGAGGTCACGCTCACCCCAGAACGACAAGAACGACAAGGTTTATCCCCTTTCTTTTCAGGGGCCATCTTGGATCATCGACAGATTAACGCTTGCTAAATTTAACTCTGAGTTCAGGAACCGGTGGGTTCTCCTTGCCTAAAAGTCTGTCTGGGGTTGGCTCAGTCGGGGCTGAATCATGGGAATTCTTGTGTTCTTGATTTGGCCGATGGGAATCGTGTTCATGGTTGGTCCGTGTCCGCCTTGCCCCGGTGCTGTGGGACTCGCCATTCTGCTTCTTATTAAGGTTGCTCTAACGGTCTCTTGTGCGTGGTGTGCTCTTGACAGACCAAATTTAAGACGCTTCACATGGGAAGGACATTCTCTATAGGTCGCTGGGGATGTGTTGTTGATGTGCTGTTGATGTGTCGTTGCTCGGCTGTTCATATTCAGTCAGAATTGAGCGGTGATTAATCGATCGGTAATGAGGTACTGTGCTGGTTATTCTGTATGTTTTACTTGAGTCCCAGAGTAATATTGAAAGAATTTGGTGACTCATCAAAGCTAGCAGTTTTTCTGGCTCAGAACAAGGGCTGGGCCCTGTGCTGTAAATTCAAAATGTTATATCTTTAATTTGACATCGGTGACCTGCCAGGACCACAAATGAATTTTAGTGGTGAAAAGAGCAGGATGGGATGTCTGGGGTGACAGTGGGACGTGTCTATTTCTCTCAGCTCTAAGGCTTTGTCAGCCCTAAGGTTATGGCCCTGAAGGTTACCACATAACCCTGAATAATTTGAAATTAAATAACTCAACAGAATAGAAAGACATTCAAAAGCTCAGTTGAGTAGGATGGACTAATTGTTCATTGTTCCGGACATCACAGACTCTCCCAGAACACCACTGACCACCACAGAGGTCACATGGCTGGACTGTGGACTCATTTATCTCCATACTCAATGCGTCATTTGTGGTGCCTTTTGTGTATGAGCTTGACTTAATGCTTGTGATGTTCCTCCTTTCTGTTCCTCCACAGACGGCGACCTGAGAGTGAAAGACCACGAGAAGTTCTTCCTTCATTCTTACACCTTGAGACAACCGTAGCCTTACCAGAATGGCCAACTACCTTCCCTTCCTGTTCCTTCTCCAGATCCTTTGCCCCTTAACCACTGCAGGTAAGGCTTGGACCACTTGGAGTTCTGAAAAAGTCCTTGTTGTGATTTCCTTAACACCTCTGGAATTTTTGGAGTCGTTCTAACCCAGAGGTGATGATTAAAAAGCACTCCTCATTGTAGCGGCTGGTATGTAGATTGACAAACATTCAATTTCAAAAGTGCTGGAAGTGGTTTTTGTTTGTCAAGTCCTCAAGCACATCTTGATATACTGATGACTGAGGTGGATGATGGCATCATTTGGAGAAGGTAATGAGTAATTCACATTTCAGCGTTTTCTGCCGATGCTAAAAGCAGGCTGTAACTCTAGAAAGTTAGTTAAGCTTTTGGGTTGCAGCCCTGGTGAGCAGATCCTCCAATTGTGAGTGGTGGCCTGTCTGATGGCTGCATCACCTTCACCCTCTTCTAGGGGGAGGGCATCAGCTTTGCCATGGGGGATGACTACGATCCCTGGAACAATGGCTACTTGTTGGTGGGTGCTGGTGTGGGCAGTCAGAAATGATCTTTCCATTCTGGAAGTTGACCCAACGCCCACTCCATGTACCCAGCTGCCATTCCATCACTTTTAAGAGCACGAGGTCCTCTGGGAGCAGCACCAAGGAAGTGCTGACAGCTTAAATTCCTGTCCCCAGATATGTGTCGGGTCCCCGCTGGCCAGCGGCCTTGTCTCCTGGGCCAGCTCCAAGTCCCTTCCCTGATTTCTCAGTTCTGCTATTTATCATTGTCCGCCATATACATAGAAGTTTAAGAAAACTAGACTGAACTGCCATGGCAGTATAACATTGGGACTCACTTGGGTGAAAAGACGTGTTGAGTAGTGCTAATTGCCCCCCCCAGCCCCTTTCTGACAGAGACAGTGAGGTCATGCTCAACTTTTCCGCCCTCCCCCTTTTACAAGCTCTAGTCTTGGCTGGGCCGGCATTGTTTTTCCTCACTCAACAGGCTGAAGTCAAATTGGTTAATATTCTCTGTGGGGGGGTGGGTGGGCGTGAAGTGAGATGATGGGACACATAATGTTCTTGCAACATCTCCCCTTACACATGATGAGTAATGCTTGTGGTGAGCTGTGCCACCTTGAGCGAGGGGGGGAGTTAGTGAAAATGAGTGGGGCGTTCTCCAGATGACTTTTTAATTACTACAGCAAACCCTGTGATTTATTATTTTGATGATTTATCTGCTCACCTGGCTCTGGTCTATAGAGAAACCTCCTCACTATGTTGCCCTTGAATTCGATGAGGAGAGATTCGGATTCGGATCGGTGAGGATACGGTACAATTTCCACCGCGTTAGGGTTTGGTGTATAGCTTGGATGTGTGAACATGATTCATCATTCAGCTTTTGGTTCCCCAAGGACTGAGGTATGTTCTTCTGGGAGCAGCTGGTTGGTCAATTTGGACCCCATACTGAATGCCATTAGCATAAGATAATTTTACTGTAGCACAGTTGGAAATACTGAAAGGCCTGTTACAGGTTGAATGCCACTTGGCACTCTTACGATGTTGAAACCTAATAAATGTCCCCCAAAGGGGCTCTGCTGACCCCAGGGGTGTATACAGGGGTGGGACCACAGGGGCACTGGCCCTAGCTGAAAGGTTCCCAGAATGTCTCCTCCCCAGTCAGTCACTGAATCAATACATATCATTGGCTAATGATAAGGTTAACCCTGTACTGTGAATTATGCCCCCACTCATGCCCCCCCCACTTTAAAAAGTCCTAGAATCACCCCTAAGTGGCCCATTCGGGTGCTCAACGATGGACACTGAATGTTTTTGTTATTGAGGGTCGTCTATCAGGCCTGTCGTGTTGCAGTAGAAACCGCCAAAGAAACGCTAAATGCTAATGAGAGGAGTTTGATATGGGAATGTTAGCAGGCCGCCACTGCAGTCTGGGCTGTGTTTCTGTAGACGGCTAAATGCAGGTTTCACTTTTGATTATAGGATATTAAAACCTTAATTTGACCGCGTTCACCTTTTAGATGTCTATTTATAATGAGCCTAGGGGGTGTGGCTAAAAACCCCAGGGACGTTCTGAGCTGCACAACACCCATTTGACAGATGAGGAAGGGCAATCATGAGATCCAGCTGACGGAGAGCCGCCTTGAAGGTGCTGAAGGGGCTGTAGGTTTAAGGTGCTGGATGTGAGGTGGGTGTTTAAGGTCCACAGTCACATGTAGGAGTACTCATCTCTGTGATATTCCATACATAGGCACAAAAAAACCATTAGCTTATTTATTAAACGCTTTTGTCCAAAGTGAGGCAAGTGGCACATTACAAGCATATATACTGTCAGTGAGTGCAGCTATACTGAGCTTCCAGTGAACGGCCAGTGTGAGCAGGATTGGAGCAGTAGCTACACTGCACCTTCTAACAAAGCAAGAACCTAAAAAGTCTATGTCGTTAAGTGTCACTTTTTTATTTGTTAATTGTTCAAAATGTTGATTTTAGTATGTCCGTACCGCTCGTTTGTCATCACTGCCGATAGCTGATGGTTAGCCACAGGAAGCTCGTCCTGTGAGGGTGCCGTCCGCGTCGCCAATCCTGTCTTCTCCCCCCGAATTCTGAGCGGCCTGCCTCCCCTCTAAGGTCATGGGAGCATCGCTAGGCAGTGGGTGGCCTAATGTTTAGGGAAGCGTACTGGTAATTGAAAGATTGCTGGTTCGAATCCTCGACCAGCAAGGCACCACTGAGGTACCCTTAGCAAGGTAGTGCCCCCCAGGCCCCGGGGCACTGAATTAGCTGCCCCCTGTTGTGTATAAACATCACATATGGGTTGTTGTGCAATGTGTGCTGTGGTGTGTCAACAATGAACACTGATCACCAAAATTCTAGGATTTCTGTAACCTTCCATCTATTCATCAGGCTCTGTGTCTGTGGTAGGGTCTTAATTAGGACCCAAGGTGTTTCTACCGAACTTCTAGACTTTTCAGGCTTCATCTTGCACCGGGACAACATGGGGCATGTGGTGGTCCCCCCCCCCCCGTGATTGAAATGCCAGTGAGACCAGCTGGACACCATCAGCTGGCACGGCCCCGATGAAGACGTCACAATTAAGTTAGAGCACAGAGCCCCTGGACGGTACCCTGGCCGTCGCCTCTCCTTTGTGTAAACATCAGGCTTCAGGATTTGTCTGGAAAACAGTTACGTAACGCGGCGATTTGTGTGCAGCGTGGCTGCCTCTGTCGCTCACTGGCGCTGGGCTTCACACGGCCGGCTGTCGCCTCCACCCACTCTGAGCTGAGCTTCCCGCCGGACGCCGTCTGTAAAACAGACCGGGAGAACATCCATATTCGTAGCTGTCGAGCAGCGGTGGGGCGTGAGGCCGGGGGGGGGGGGACCGGACTGGGAGAGGAGCGGTGCCAGAAACACCAGCAACTCACCTGCTAAAAATGCTCCCGCGGGACGCCGGCAACCCCAAACACATCGGCAAGGGGGGGGGGGTTTCAGCAGGAGCATATTGCTATCACCAGTGTACACGTCCCTCGCACGGCTGCTCAAAAAGGGTGCAGGAAAGTCCAGGGTCGGTGGGACGCCATGCTGACTCATCACAGAACTGGGTTATTGGTCTGTATGTGGTGCCAGCGGCACTCTGATAAACAGGATGTCGAGAGAGTGGTGGCAGGGTGGGTGGTGCTGGGGCTGGCCGGCGCTCGATGCTCATGCTGTATTTATATATACATGTTTTCTGTCTTCTATCACTTTATATCCCAAAATCATCCTTCTGCACTCTGTTCTGAGGGATGTCTGTTCCCGATTTTCTGCCGCACTCTCTATTTCCATTATTCCCGTCGGCACAGCATCTTACGCAATCGGCGTAATCGGATACGTGTGTGGACCGCGGCCCTCCCCTCTCCCCTCTCCCTGCACGGGCCCCCAGCGAGGGCCGTCTCCCCGATATGCTGGGGCCAGATGGCGCCTCCTGACTCGCTTTCCGGCCCCGGTGCCCGGCGATGAGGGACGCAGCGTGTTTACATAGCAGCTGGAAACCGGTTGGCTGAGGCGCTTAATTAGAGCCCTCGGCATTGCATTGCCGCCGAGGTACCTGGCTGCCCCCCCCCCCCGCCCCCTTTCCCGGCAACCGTCCCGGCTGCCCACGGACTTGATCTTCGGCCAGCTGCGGGGCCCGGCTGGTACCAGGCCTTCGCCTGGGAGGGGCAAGTGCATGGCTGCATGGCACAGAGGTACAGTCCTTATAGCACACAGGGTGCGTGTCTCCGCCCCCCCCAGCTTGTTTGCGCCTCATGAATATTTAAGGTGAATATTTAAGCTTCATTGGAACTGTGTGCTGCAGACTTTTTCCATTTTGTGCGTGTGTGCCTGCATGCATGTGTGTGCGGCACGCGCACATCCCCATTCAGCCCCTGACAGTCCCCAGAACGGCAGCGGGTCTAGGGGCGCCAAGGCCCGCTGGACTGGCTTTGCCAGGAAGCGGTCAGGCGAGGCCCTTAGGCTCCATTCCCGCTCGTTTGTGGGGCCGCCTGGAGAAACGCCGGCGAGTCCTAGCGGGATCTGGAACCCTCCGGAATGCCGGGGCCGGACTGTTGTGGGGTTTACCGCGATCCCCGTGCCACTCTGAAGCTGGCCAGCTAGTCAGCCTGTTCGGATTTCAGAACAGGGAACTCGGGGAACTGTATCCGTGTTCTGCAGCCTTAGCAAAGGTGGGAATAGGTTGGTGCCACAGAAAGGGCAGGTCGGCACGGTTCGAACCGGGAGCACGGCGCAGCTTGGCTGTAGTGAGTGAAGAGAGCTTTTACGGAGAGGGCTGCCCATTGTCTTGACAGTCTCGGCGCGTACATTTAAGACAAACACAGAACATAAATTAAAAAAAAAGAAAACAATAAAACAAAAGATTTAAAAGCATGAAAACTGCGAATGAGCCCTTCTGAGAATCTAACCGTCCGCACATTTCTGATGGGGAGAAGATGACTGGAAGGCTGTTTCACGGGCCCACTTGAGTAAACCTCCTGGGGGGCTGGGTTCACCTTCTGAAGGTGTGTGAGCCTCGCGTGCCGTTTGGGGGGGCTTGGGGCAGATGTGCACAAAGATGGTCAGTGACCTGACGCGTAGCACGTTTTTTATTCTGGATGAAAATTTTTCTTTACATGCTGCGGGGTTTGGCCAGTGAGCCTGCATGGGCCTTTCATGTGGGGTGGCGCCCCTGGGGGTAAACCTGGCTGCCTGCACAAGCTGTGGCCCCAGCCGCTACACACACACACACACACACAGACACAGACACACACACACACACGCATGCGCACACATGTGCACACAGACACAGACACACACACACAGACAAACAGACACACACACACACACACATGTGCACACAGACTCAGGCTCTGCCTTCTTCCCCAGACAGATAAGAAGCAGTGGTCTGTAGGTCCAGCTGTGAGTCTCGTCCCTGACACCTTCTCCAGGCACATGGAAAACATGCATCTGTGTGTGCGTGTTTGTGTGTGTGTGTGTGTGCGTGCGCACGTGTGCGTTTTTGCGTAAGCGGGCCCAGTGAATGATTTTGGTTTTGCTGTAATGTGCTCCAGATGTGGCCATGCGGACTTTTCCATTGTATTCTGGGGAGCTGCGAGTCTCGGCCAGCCGCTGGAGGCTGGAGCAGAGAGAGGCCTGCTCAGCCTGGGCCCCCGGTGACAGGGAGAGCCCAGGTGGCAGGTTGGGGAGCCCCCCTCCTGCTCAGCAGGGCCTGCTCAGGCTGACAGGTACAACATTTGTTTTCCTCTTTTATAAACCAAAGGACATTTATTACTGTCTGATGTCCCCCCCCCAGCTGGATCACTCCACTTTCCACTACTCTGCACCCCCGGTCTGGAGATGTTTTGATCCAGCTGCTCCATTTGCCAGGCCCCTGTCACATTTTCCATATCTTTCTGCTCTTGTTGATAACTCCATGTACACAGAGTCTGTCGGTAACACTCCAAGAGTTAAAAAAGATTTGTAGATAAACCTACATTTACATTGATTTTTAATTTTTTTTGGTAGTTCATGTGGCTGTTTTTTTTTGACACAGTTCAGGTTAAATACCAAACTGTTCCAGCAGACCCCTGAATATCCTAAACTACTGCGCCACCTGCTGGCTGCTGTCAAGCGCACAACATGACTCCCCATGAAAGCAGATTCAATATGATGTCATCTTCTGTGATTGGTCAATTCAGTGTTGTCAGATTAGTCCTTTGTTGCATATTTGAATGTTTGACAGATATATTTACATACCTTCCTGCCTGAGGCCCTCAATTTTCAGACAGTTTGCCCCCCAGTCTGGGATTCCTGCCCTTTTAGCTGGGGAGTTGTCAAGGTCTCAAGGTGAAACAAAAGATTTAAAAGCATGAAAACTGCGAAGGAGCCCTTCGCACATTTCTGATGGGGAGAAGATGACTGGAAGGCTGTTTCACAGGCACACTTGAGTAAACCTCCTGGGGAACTGGGTTCATCTTCTGAAGGTGTGTGACCCTCGCATGCTATTCAGTGACCTTTGACCCCTTGTGACCCGACAGCTACTGTCCATGACTTGCCCAGGAACCTCCCTCCTTCTCCCTCCTTTACCTCACATCCCATAATTTCTGCAATCATGCACTAGTGGAAAGATACAGTGGAAGATTTCACCGTGTGTTTCCAGATAATGGCCACAGGCTCAGGCTCTCCTCACTCCTATCGTGCTCTTTTATTTTCGTTCAGAGTGTCGTTTTGTTCTGTTTTACTTCATTTGAGCTTGTTTTGTTGCTATATTTTATGTTGTTCGGTGATGGTTTTGTCACCCAGGGCTCTGCACGCTGAAGTGGTTTCTTGTTCATTTTTGTTAATTCGCTTGTTTCGCATCCCCCGTCCGTGGGTGGAGAGTCAGCTCGCTCGCTCTGCAGTGAGTGAAATCAGCACTCGTGCGGCTTCCGGTTACAAGAACCGGTGTGCGGGGCAGTCCTGTAGCGTCATCCAGCCTGCTGGTGCTGCGGGATCCCAGACCGAGCAGACCGTGGCATCGCCATGAGCACTGGGGTGTTTGTGCTGTGTCTGTGCGCGAGGCCACAGCGTGGTGGGGGTGGGTGTGCTTCTTTGAAACTCTCCCGCCGCTTTCAACGCTGAGCAAAAGTGTCCCGCTTAGATAAATGCCGCCTTGCACTGTCAGCATGGTGTGAAGATGGCCGTCTCCGGACCACGCAGTCTGACTCACTCGGGATGGACCAGGTGCCGTTCATGTGAGGTACAGCACTTGCACCCCCCGTTACTCTTTCTCTAGTCTGAGGGAAGGGCATTCTCAGACTGAGCTCTGCGGGAGGGGGGGACGGGGGGAGGAGGCCAGACAAAAAATAACACCACAAACAAAAAAGCCACCACCCAAGCCACCAAAACCCCACACCCCACCCTCCCCTCCCCCTTCCTCGCTTCCCTCCTAACTCCAAACCCCACCCACCCCCCCCCCCCCCCCCCCCCCCCCCCCACCCCCCCCCCCAACCCCCCCCCCCACCCCCCCCCCCCCCCCCCCCCCCCCCCCCCACCCCCCC
>JABFEA020000046.1:2525147-2543821 GCA_019775915.2 Cyphomyrus plagiostoma
AAAAAAATATATATCTAAATAAATATATATATAATATATTTTATATATTATATATATCACATTAGAAACAATCAGCAGGTAATTTTACGTAGTAATAAATTGAAATCCAAATTATAAGTGAGCTGTTCTGAATTAAGAAGTTTATTGACAAGCAGTTTCATTGGGTGCTTTTTAATTAGCAACACCATAGAATATCATAAAACTCCATTTGTATTTAATGTCCCCCTTTGGGAGCCAGTGACTATGATTGCAATTAATGGCAATGGAAAGAACAAAACTGAATGAAAAAAATCGTGATAGTTCATAAAACAATATGTCCATGCAGAAGATACAGCGAACAATGCTTGTCAATGGACTTTTGTTAGAAGCTAATAAATGTGTAACATTGTTACAGAATTACACAAGCATCCCAAGACTTTCTGTAAGCGCTATATATGGCAGGCTTGTGTGCTTCGATGGGGGACGTTTACGAGGGATGCCTTCGTACCCGGCTCACGAACGGGCATCTGTACGATTATCGTGTGGATGCAGACGAAGAAGATGAAATAGTCGGAACACTTCATAAGATTACATCAAACTAATCCCCGTAGCACCAGTGCGTCCTGAGGGGCAAATCCCAAATCCCTCAAGCGATAGTGTCTCTCTAGCCCAGAGGCTGTGGGGTCGTGTTTGGGGGAGTCCCCCGTCACATGACACAGGTATCTCCGAAAGGAGCTCTCTCATTGGGTTTCTGAGCCCTGTGACGGATGTCTTCCTGACGCCACGCCACGGTGTCACATGGAGGTCGGACCGGCGCCGTCCTTCCGCTCGCCATGACGATGGCAGTGTGTGTTTATGAGGGAGATGGGTGCCATGTGCTCGCCTGCTAACCTTGGTGTAGCCTGGATTCCCCCAGGCGTCATAATGAAACTACACGTGTCATGCTGCAGCGACACTGCCATCAGATCAGCATTCTCACTTTCCTTTCCCCCGCCTATGGGCCACGCTCTTAGAAGTGCCGTCAAACTTCCGCACGGGCTTTTAAAGATGGCTTTGCTGTGAGGCACTCTTGGAGAGCTCTGGGGGCATCTGCCATGCCGTGACTGTCAGGGAGTCTGGGGTTCAGTCTGAGTCTCACTCCATTATTTCTGGAGCGGGTCGTGAAGTCGGTGCCAGAAGGACAGAAGCAGTGTTCTGATCCCTGATCACCGTGTTTGTTTTGGTGATTGGCTGTTTTCAGCCCTAGACTGTTTTTGTTGGAGTCCTCCTGTGATGTCAGAAATCTCCTTGTGCACGATCCCGGCAGCATGCCTCCATACGATGGGCACCAGACACACCGCCCCGTGGTTTGTTTTCATTCCTGCTCTCGCCAGTCATCCACCACGCGAGAGTCCATCCAGGTCCTGCTCCGTAAGGCTGACCACCTGAAGTGCCTGAAGACCTTGGAGCTTTTCAGTACATGTTTCTGAAGCAGGCGATATGTTAGTATTTTTTTTTCCCCCAGTTCTTCTGTGTCTTATGACAGAATATGTTAAAAGATCCACAGATAATTATTGAAGAGCATCATGTACTGTATGATTTTCTACACTATTGCTTGGCTTGCAGGTGGCTAGAAAGGCACTGATACCCTTAAATCACTATCGCGTTTGCTGTTGTGGATCCAAAGCCAATGAATGGCACCCGAGTTCTGCAGAAGTTCAGCCAAGTTTTCTTGGGAGTTTGTTTCTGTGTGACGGCTGACAGCAGAGCCTAAATACTTCAGTGTCTGTTTACAGCTGAACATCTCAGTCTCATCTTCTCACAGCCCACATGAGGGGCACCACGCGTCCAGTAAAGGTGTCTACCAGGATTGACTCATGGACTTTGAGCCAGTTGGCTTTAATGTAGTATGGTTGTAAAATGCAGTTTGAGCTTTTCTTGCAGAGGAGGTGCCTGTGATATCGGCCATTAGAGGCTGCCCCCCCAAGCAGCGGTAACAGAAATGGCTGCATTTGCTGCTCTGAGACCTGCTCTGTTACTGGGCGAGTAAACACGGCGCTCTTGCTGTGTAAGTATTTTTCTGCTGTTGGCTGCGGCTGCGTAGGTGCTCTGTGTTGATGTTGAGGTGGCTGAGTTTGGCTTCATCTGATAGGCCATCCCCTCCCAGGCCTTCAGGAAGGTGCCGTTTAGTATGTCTCACCATTGGGAAGGTCTTTTGGCCTCCTGCGCCGCCTCTCAGGGCCCGACTTCAGTCCATATCAGAGGAACCGCCCGCCTCTCCGATGGTGGCGGCCATCTTGGTTTCTGTTTACACCTACCTGCCACATGCCGCGCTTCACAGCCACAGACATTAGAACCGGGTTTAACTTGCCCTCATGTGCCCATGGTGGGCGTTGAGCCTGGCTAGACTGAGCTGGGGGCTACAGGGACCGGTTAAAGGTGGATGGTGAGTAGGTGGCAGGAGAGATAAACCATCCTCAAAGCTGGCAGGCGGATAAAGGACCCTTACGGTTGTCCTCTCAACGGACTGATCGCTGCTCCAGATGCGAGATCGTTTATGCACCGTTTGCTTTTCTTTCGGTTAGAATAACAGGGAGAAGGATGTGTCATCCCTGTGATCCTGCCAGCGCACTCAGGAAGAGTCGCATTGTGAAAAGCCCCATTGATTCTTCACCCCCGAGCGTGTCCCAGAGCCCCTCGGGGTGCGTGTGCCGCATCCCTGGCAGGTTTTCCACTCTACGGGTCAGGTTGTCATGAACGGTTTCGCCAGATGTGTGTTGCGACACACTGAAAAAATCCATAAGGGATCTGACGTGAAATTTCAGGATTTTGATTCTTTTCTGCAAGGCTGCCCACGCACTGGATGGCCCGAGCTCACAGTGGGACCCCATGCACTGGATGGCCCGAGCTCACAGTGGGACCCCATGCACTGGATGGCCTGAGCTCACAGTGGGACCATTCTCGTCCGTGCGGCGTCCCTGGCATTTCTTGCAGCTTGGTGGTGTTTGGCTTGTGACCTTTACGGCCCCTGTTCCATTTGGGCCGGGGTGGCTTTGAATAGATGCCCTGCATTTCAAAAACAACATTCCTCGGAGCCTGGGAACATGCCTTGTTTACTGCTACCCGATTCAATCCCATTTGTTTTAGCGCTGGAAAACAAACGCGGGCTTCCTATAGTTCCTATCTCGCAAATCTTACGTATTCTTTTTCTGATGTACTTTTTTGTTTTTTGTCTGGAAGCACTTGGATGAAACAAAAAATGAACATTATCTGTCGCCCATCTTCAAGGGAGCCTCTTGTTTTCTGTCTAGCTGATAATGGCCGATCCGCAGTTTGGTGTCTGCATGCTTTTGGTGGGATGCGCAGCGAAAGGTCGGAGTGTCGCTCAGTTGCAGGATTCTGTGGTTAAAATGCGACACTGCAGTGCACTGGACCACCTACCCCCGCTAATTAGAAGTCTGCAGCTCTCTGTGTGTCTGGTGGATTCATTGACCTCCTCCGAGAGGCCTGATATGAGGATGTGTTATGAGCTTATCTGTGAATCACCAGCACTGATGTTACTCAGATTTTCTTGAAAAGGAATTTCTTGTTGCAGTCATGCTTCCTTTCTCTGGTTTTCTGCTTCTCCGGAGTACCTTCACACACCAAGTCGTGCAGCATTGCGGTTGTGCCATTGTATTGCCAAAATGTTAGGGAAATATTAATGGCGCCCCCCAGTGTCCCCTCTGCGACCATACGCCTGGAGGCCAGCTGCATGCAGCGTGGCCCTCATTGTTTTCCACAAAAGGAGCTACTCAATACTTAGGAAAACATTGTTTGTATTGTTCGCCACCAGAATGATTCCGTACATCACTCCCGGGTGGTTCTGTTTTTGGACCACAGCCCTGACTGACACTGACCAGGTCCATATTAGAATTAAATCAGCACGAGGTGGAATGTATGATATGAATACATGCTGTTAAATAAGGAGGATTCAGGCCCTTTAAGAAGTTGAAGAGGAGATGTAGAGTAACCTGTTGGAGTTTAAGGACCCTCCCCCGACTTGATAGACTGTTGCTTGGATGTTACCCAAGTTAGTGGTGCATAAAACAACACAGTAATTCCCAAAAAGGTAAAACAAAAGGTTCCTTATATTGGTGCGGAGAGGGGGATGTCACAGCGGTCGTAAAGGAGAGCAGCGTTCTGCTTTCTGAGCCAAGTCTGAACATGCAGTCGGTCCCCGTCTCTCCAGAGGCCTTTGAAGATGACCTCAGCTCTTCCTGCCCCCTTGGTTCCTCACGCATGCCCCTCTCCAAACCCCATGTGTTTGATTTGGAAGGTGGAGATCAAGAGCGTCACGTGACAGGAAAGGCAGGTCCTCTTGGTAGGGGCATCTGCTGGATAGCCTGGAACCCTCTGAGAACCAGCTCTGCTCTCCGTAGGCTGTATTGGGATACGGCCAATAGTTAGATGCCCAAGTTTGTTGTTGTTGACGTCATATCCTGTTCTTTCTGAAGGTATATCCTTTTCTTGGTCTGTTGCCCCCACAGGCCCGTTCTCCCGGAGCGCATGTGAGCTGTTGCCCGTAGGCGAGGGCCACCCGGTGCAGGCCGTGCTGAAAAGCTTCACTGCGTTATCTGGCTGTGCCAGCAAGGGCACCGTCAGCCTCCCGCAGGAAGTACACATCATCAACCTGAGGAGGAACGGCCCTAACAGCGGCTTGCAGAAGACCATGGAGGTACGGCATCACCTAACCTGCGAATATTTGGTTGATGAATAATTTCATTGACATATTGTCGGTTTTGCATTTTGAAACCTCGTTTCCCTGCAGTTGGCCCATAGCCTTAGGGGAAAAGTGAACATTTATGTCAGGCCGGATGTTCTGGATTTTTCTGAGCCCTGCCGGGTTGAAGCGAGGTGAAGCGATCCTGCTTTGATAAGTGGCCATTGACTGCGGCTCAGGTTTACTTTGGCCCGAGCGGAATCCCCTCGGCAGGTTCTCCACTGCACAAACACACGCCTGTACCGGCTAAGGGGATTAGCATTGTGCCCTAGTGGGTTCATTTAATTAGGAGCAAAGGTGTAGGAGGTGTCCTGTCATGACTAAAGGATGACTGTGGTAATGGCCGGACAGCTCTCCATGCTGACCGCAGCAGTTCTCTGGTGGTGAGAAATGTTTCAGCCTCTTTCATCGTCTCAAACAAGGCCCCTGTGACATCCAAGTGCGAGACCTCAGTCCTGCCTGTAGCCTTGGTGCTGACATCCTCAGGATTCTTCAGACTCCATTTTGGGAGTGGCTGGCTAGGCTGTTTTGCCCCATTTGTGACAAGGCAGAGGTCCTATTGCTCGACGGGAGCAGGGGCAACCCATGTGGGTCAAGGTTCTGCGTTCTCTTGGCGGCTGAGAGCCGAGGGCTTAAATTGCGCTGAAACTGAATATCTGTCCCAGCGTCGGACACAATGGAGGATTTAATTTGCTCCATTGCCCCCTGTACTTCTCGTACTTTTCTGCTCCGCTGATGCGGAGTGATAAGAGGCCATTCTTACGGCGAGAACAGACCCTTGGAATCGGGCTGCCCGGACAGTCTGGTCCCTTGTCATTGTCCCTCAATGAAGCTCAGCTTAAATGTCTCCAGTAACCCTTGCATGAATGAATTAGACAGTTAGCTGGTCATTTTGTAAGAGCATCTGCCAAAGTTAATGAATGCTAGTCTGAAGAAACACCTCACAGAGGTTAACAATGAAGCTAAGAGTTGACATTGGTTCTGTATTTGGTTGGTAGATATTTACCAAGTTCCTGGTTTGTATACTAAATTTAAGCCATCCTGGTTTGATGTCACGCCCCCACCAGATCCCTAACTATCACACGCCCGTTTGCATGAAGATAGATAACATTGTTCTCGCTGCTCCTCCCCTGCATCCTTCTTTTCCTGCCAGGGGCTGCCCCCGGAGGCCTGTGTTGCCCCGTTCTGGCATCTTTTCTCTGCCCCCTTTACCCCCCCCGATGTGGCAGCAGGCCGAGGTGCCTCCCATGTAAACATCCATAAGAGATCAGCTTGAGGCCAGCGACTGTGCAGCAAGAAACAATGGTGGAGAATAGAGATGTATGCTATCTTGGTAATTTCACTAGGGGGGAGGAGGTAGCTACCCCCCAGCCTGAGAACCACGAAGCTTAGCAATAATACAGAATCTAAAATCCGTTTGAGCCGTTGTAGTAATGACGTAAAGAAAACAGAACCAGGCATCTGTTCCACGCACAGAAAATCGCGTGATCATTTCATTGGGGGTAAAACATAAATAATTCCATGATATGTAAGCACCGCATTGGGGAACAGCTGAGACCGTCTGTGCTGAAATCTCGTAAAGTGGTGAGATTTCGACATAAATGATTGTGGAGATTACAAATTATCTCAGCGGGACAGATTTCCTCATTTGGCCTTATCGGCCGCTAGAGTCGTCCACCCCTGTGTTATGCAGGGAGGCCGCTGACATGGGCAGTGATGCCGCACAGCGATGCTCAGCCGTTTTCGCCGCGCTCCCTCTGACTCACCATGCACCAGTTGTGCTTTTAGCCCGAGGAAATATCTGTCAGTATGTTACAATCTAAACTTCACCCATCAGCTACGTGCGAAACACGCTGTCCAGGCTTATCACGGACGTTCGGGTGCTACTTCGCTTTCTTTTCTCTTCCGATTGTGATCGAAATGTCTTTGGTTTCCATAAAAGAATCCTGCCATAATACGTGATCAGTTGAGCGTCTCAAATTCCTAAGTGCTGAAAGTGAAGCCATAAGCTGGACAAGTTCAATACTTGAGTTGGGGGGGGGGAGGCTCTGATTTCCTCACAGGAATGAGTCATTAATTACTTTTATAATTCAGATGAAGTGTTTAAGGAGAGTTTAAGATCTCATCGGTATAAATGGAAAGCATGTTTACTCCTTGCTTCAGACCTTTACGTGAAACTCTGGGCAGATGTTAACAGCTAAACAGCGGAAATGGTATCTCAGAGACGCTTTGCGTCAGACCGAGTGCCCGTCATTTAATATGCTTGGCGCACAGCAGAAAGCCTGCACTGATGTGTACTTACTCCTCGAGTTGGTGCTCATGCACATCCACATGCACTCACCTGAAGTCAGATTCTACAACTTTGTTTCACAATATACAGATATAAACCTCTTATTTCATGTACAAATTTAAAATTTAACAATCTGTTGAAGCCAGGGGTTATAATTTTGCCTTCTTCGTGTTTGAGGAATAATCTGCATTTTGCTAAAAAGCGGTAAGTAACTGCCTTATATAAATGATAATTGGCTCTTACTGGTTTGGATGATTATAAAGGTTGAATTTTTGGATACCTGTACCTGTTTTTCAGCATAGTGAGCTCAGTAAATTATAGACCAAATGGTCATAAAAATGCTTGCTTGTATACCAAAAAAAGGAGAAATGGACTTGTTAATTGTAAAATCATGCTGTTTTAATAAGTATTCAATCAGAATGTTCTCTGTAGATATTTGGCACGCCAAGCATGATTTCCTGGAAATAAAGCATTTATTGTCTGTCTCTGTTTTGCCAGTTTTGTTTTAAGGCATTTGCTGGGATTCAGACCAAAAGCGAATTCTATACGTGTTGCATCATATTAAGAAACTAACGCCTAATTGCCTGTTTTATTGAAGAATGTGGGGCAGAGAAGATGTAAGAAAGGTGACCTGGATCGTTTCCTCTTAGGCTCAAACATTCATCCTCTGTAATGAGCAATTTTGTTCACAGTCAACATTGTTCATCATTTTATCTTGATTCATCATTTGTTTGATTTGGTGAAATTGAATCCCACTTGTAGAAGCAGATTATTGCGTTGAACTGAGTTGGACGTCCCACTGCAGGGTCCCCTGAAGGACAGCATTGGTTTTCTTTGGTTTTGTCATGCATGCTAGAGTTCTGTTTTTTATGCTGGGGATAGCCCGTGCTGAGACGCACTGTAAATAGGCAAAGTTAAACACACTGCGAGGAGTTAAACACTCTGCGAAGAGTTAAACACACTGCAAGAAGTTAAACGCACTGCAAGCAGTTAAACACACTGCGAGGAATGAAACACACTACGAGGAGTTAAATGAACTCCACTTTGTCAGTTGCGGGTCACAGATAAGGTGCTGCACTCAGGTGTTTAAGGACCTCTATGTCTCTGCACCCTGTACCTACACTTGACTCTTGATGGGCCAAGAAGAGGACCTTGATGATCGTTGATCTGTTAGCCTTGGAAGCCAAAATATTGAAGGAACATGAGGGTCAAACGGCCTCTGATCTCTGCGCTGAACCCTTTTCTATATTCTTTCAAGGTCCTGAGGAGATCTTGTTTTTTATTTGTGTCTGTGGGACCCAGAATTGTGGTCCTGGTCCACGTGAACTAAACCAGCTAATTCCCACCATGAAGAAATTTCCTGGGTTTCACTTCTTGCTCTTTGGCTTCCTAAAGGCTTCTGAAACTTGACTCCTCTTGGTACTTCGGGCCTGTGTGGTCCTGGGCTCGACTTGACTCCTTTTTGTTGCTTCGGGCCAGTGTGGTCCCGGACAAGCTTGCTCGTCTGTGTTGTTCTCTGCAGGCGGGCCAGTTTGGGTGCTACGGTCTCGGCTGGTCAGTCCTCAAGCGTGAAGACTCAGCCTAGAGATTAGACACTGCCCATAAAACTGAGGGACATATTTGACAGCTGGAACTCAGCGGTCAGGATCCTGTGGCTCTCATTGGCTCCCACGTGACCATGGGTGGCAGATGCGGCCATTATTCACTTATCCCCCCCACCTAGAGTGGCTGTTTTTTTTTTTTTTTTTTTTTAGAGTGGCTGTTCTAAAGCCACGCCCACCCCAGTGGCAAGCCTGGGATTGGCTGTCTGCTGATGACAAGCCCCTGTGTCAAAGTAAATTTTCCTGCACACATAAACAGTTGGAAGATGAGTGATTTACTGATCTTTGCCGTTGACCAAATGGCTGTACTGGAAACTGAGAAGCCTTATAAAGTTGCAGCTTGGTGATGCTCAGTCTCCTTCAGGAATGCCAAAGAAGTGGATTTTGTTCAGAGGATGCCGGTAGGAATGGGTGACCCGCAGAGCTCTGGACATTATTTTTCTGAACAGTTGAGTTAACCCTTTGTGATTTGATTTATGTAGTGCTCTGCTTGCCTGCTCCAGGCTTTTACTGAGACACCTACAGTGTAAAATATCTGGTATCTGCTGTCTGGCTGTGAAGTGATTTCAGACCCCACGTCATCACTGGGCAGCACTGGTATTCCGCTGTGGCTTATAGCTCGGTGCCTCTGTTTTGCACTCTTCTGGTGTGCTATCACGTATCTGGACTGCATGTCAACAAGCAGCTTCTGCAAGTTGCTCAGAGGTGAGTCTGTTCCACCCGGAACGGGATGTGAAGGAATCACGAGGCTCGGGAATCCGCCCAGGTGTCCAGTGGAGAGGCAGGATCTTCTTCACTGATGTCATGATGTCGGTCACATTGCCTCAGTTGAAGAGAGTGTGCTGGCCCTTTAAGAAAGCTTCCCAGAAATCCATCTTGTCCTGCTTTATGAGGGTTTTCCTTTGTTTATTTTGGACGGGAATCTTAGACAACTTGTTTTCCAAGTCAGCGAGTGGTCCGTCAGTAATCCCAGGGTGTGTTTTTTTTAATTTTCTTTTTTTTCATCCATGCCGATCTTCTCCTCTCAAACATTACCCGGCCGGATGTAAGAGGAAGTTGCTTGTTGGCCAGGACGTGCATGGTGTCCTGCAGTCCGCAGCGTGTGCCGTCCAGGCCCCACCGTCGTTCCTGACGCGCCGTTCTCCATGCCGCCTTCGCTTGGCCTCTCCACATCCTGGAAAAGTGTCTGCTGAGGTTCACTTTCTGTACCAAAGCCATATATTCAGCTCGTTACCAGATGTGAACCTTAAAGAGTAAAATGAATGTTAAATCTGAGTCAGGGAACAGCTTCCTGCAGCTCTTAGGAGTCGATGGTAGATTTTTTCTGATGAACTCGCGCAAATCCTTAACTTCACGCATCCCAAACTGTGTCATCACGCCGTGATGGTTTTCTTTGCTCACCAAGTCTCTGTAGGTGCCAGCAGGCATGCGGGCTGAAGAAGTGCTGAATTTAAAAGCAGACCTTCAGCTTCAGGAGAGGCTGCTGACGTTCCTGAAGCTCTTGGGGACATATCCATTCCTTCTTGAGACCTTCCAGGTTTCTGGTTTCGGCATACCGATTTCTCCTGTCCTATGAGGTCACAGGCTCACCAGACTCCCCTGCTGCAAACAGCACCAGCCATCTTAATGTCCTGTCCTGGCATGACCTCATCTTGGACAGTGAAAGACATGGTATTTCATGTTGGATGGTGTAGGTGGAGTGAAGGAGAGGGTGTGGGGGTGGTCTGGTCATCCTTGCCAGGCCCATGCATGGCCAAGCATGCTGCCCCACCCAGGCCGGTCTTGGTTTGTCTCTGCCTGTCTTTGCAGCCTGATCTTCAGCATATCTCCTGTATGGTTGCCCGGTTCCCTGCTCCCTTGCCCTGGCACCAGGCAGCCTGTCCTGCCGTCTGTGCCAGGGCCTGGAGAACCCAGAGAGCAGCTCCTGATAGCTCCATCCAAGGACCACAATTTAAGCAGACTTTATTTTCCAAACTTCATGCAAGAAACGACTGGGGAAGAAAACTGCCAGAGTTATGATTTCCATTATTTTCCTCTGGTGGAAAGTTGGGATTCTCCACTCAGATGAAATGCTGCACCCATAAACAAGAGCAACGCTGGTGTAAATTTTTTAACGAGCTGGAAACCGGATTTCTGGGCCCGCCTTTGACATTCCTATAGTTAATAAATTTCATGCTGCAGTAACTGAATAACAGCACAAGCATATTGCACCTCAACTAAAGGTTACCCATGTGTACGCTTGTCAGACGGGTGGTTTGGTTAGCTTAAGATAGACCTCTGCTTCGGGGGGGGGGCGCTGGATCGCTTTGCCTCGTTAAGCACTGAGGGATGCGGCTTTGGGCGTTCGGTGCAGGAGATCACCAGAGGAAGTTCTCTCTGTCAGAGACGTCCACCTGTCTGCTCATTAAGCTCCCAAGGCAGTGCGAATCGAGCCTGATGGCGGCTCCTCCGGTGGGTGGGGTCACCGGCCACCTCGGTAAACACTGCTACTCATGCATGAGCCGGGAGATTGGAGCACAAAGAGGTCATTCTGTGCTGGTATCTGATAACAAAATTACAGAGCGGATCGTGTGTGAGGTGGGGGTCAGCACTGCTTGTTTTCCAGATAAGCGGCTGGATTTTGGCGTGGCTTGCAGTTCAAACGCGCAGCCTGCAGCGTTAATGGGTATCCCAGCTGGTAAAATGGGGGCAATCAGAGATGGAAGGCTTCAGCTCTGGGCCGGCCTGTACACCGTCCTCACCTACCAGTTAAATTTAGCCATCTCAGTCGAAGCGTCGAAGGTCTTTTTCATGCCGTGACATGACCTCATCTCTTTCTGTGTCACTCTGCCAAGTGCTCTAGCTCGGCCCGGTGCTTATGTCCGCCGAATATTCCAGTAAGAACGTGGCTCTAGGTGGCTCTCTGTGTTGCCAGGTAACCAGTCTGTCCTGCGGGGATGAGGGTCACGGGCCAGAACTCTGGACTGAGATCCGGTACGCAGCCACGGCGTTCTGTGTTTTTGTGGAATCGCAAATTTCAAAGTTGTTTCTACTCTGAGAAGCCTGTCCGCTCCCCTGCACTGCAGATCAAGCCAGCTGGGGACAGGAGTAACGGAAATCAGATCTGCTGAAGCAGCGTGATGCTTTTATTTTATCAAGCTAAACATATTAACTCTCCCCTGCCATTTTGTGCTGACGGAGGATGTTATAGAATAACAGTGTTCTGGCAAGTGTCTGTATTTTCACCCCGGTGGTGAGAGTTAGGCCAAATGGGCGAGCACCTGGTGTGGCGGAGTCCCGCCCTCCGCATACGATTTGGAGGAACAAGGGGGGCAAATAAGGGGCCAGGCTGCTCTGTTTGATGTCTTGCGTGGACCCACCTTTATCTAAACTGGAGCCTCTTTGGAGGAGAATCAAAAGTTGTGATGGCAGCAGACCGTTTTATCGGGTGGGGTCCTCAGACAGCTGCAGCCCTGGAGAAGAAGTCATCCAGACCAAGAGGCAAATGTTTCCCTGAGGGTCGGCAAAGGGCCCCCAAGGGTCGGCAAAGGGCCCCTGAGGGTCAGTAAAGGGCCCCACAGGGGGACTCTGTCCCCTACGCCTCTTCCACCGGAGCCTGGACGCGTTACTGGCTCTGCTGGCATGTCTCCCCAGCCCGATTCACCCCTGAGCACCCCCCCCCAGCTGGCCATGGCGTCTTCTGCACGTCAGCAGGAAGTGACTTCGGTAATTAATTAAACACGCGATGACAGATAGACATTCGACCCTGCGCGCTTCTGGGGTTCGATCCTGTGGGTGCGATCCTGTTCGCCCGCTACAGTTAAACATGAAATGCAGGCAGCTCAGCAGTGCTTCTGTCATGTCGCGGGGTGAGGATGGCATTTGAACAGTGAATGAGTTTGAAGTCTGCACTGCACCCCACCTCTGAGCCCGTTAGTGTCGCTCATTAGCAGGCCATTTTCCCTGAGTGCAGAGGAATGTGGCCATGTGCTCTCACTGTGAGGGCTGTCAGTTAGGAGGCCTCCTCTAGCTCACTACTAATGCTAAGAACTTAACCTGACCTGGCAAAACATCCAACCGTATAAATGTGCGAAAACTGTAAAAATGTCCAGTAAAAGACAGCCTGCATCCAAGTGAGCTATGAGCCCCCCCATGTTATCTCCCAGTGCTTTTATGTTCTGCCACCGACTGGAGACAGACTGATTTCCATCAGAGTGAAACAGAGAGGCTCCAGGTACAGATGCGGATCGCCTTGCTGGGGTGGGATAAAGAGCCACCAGTGGCTTTTTTCCCTGTGCCCCACCCTCATCCAGGCCCTACCCCCCCTCAGAGAGCATACTCCATTCTTCATCCTCAATGACCTGTAAATAACCAAGATGTGCATAAAGAGGTTGTTTACCCCCCCCCCCACACACAGAGGAACACACACACTCACACGCAGACACCAACATACACAAACTCTCTCTCACTTTTTTTTTCTTTGCCTGTCTGTGTCTGTCTTTCTCTTTCTCGCTCTCTCACTCTCTCACACTTACTCCTCTTTCACACTCTCTCTCTGTCTCTCTCTCACTTTCGCTGTCACTCTCAGAGTCCTTCCCCCTCACTCTTTCTCCCATACTTTCACTCTTTCTCTCACTCTCTCTGCTTGTCTTTTTCTCTCTTAAGGATTAATTGTGCCTTTTTGTGTTAATAAAGAAGTTTTTAAAAGTCAAAGTCTCTTTTTCTCTGTCTTGCTCTCTCTCACTCTGTCTCCCTGTCTGTCATTCGCTTTTTGCTCTGTTTCTCTTAGCACTGTCTCGCTCTCTCTAGCTCTCCTTTCCTCTCGCCCCCCTCACCCCTCACACTCTCTATCTTGTGCTTTCTCTCACTATCTCTCTCTTCCTTGTTGTCTCCCGCCTGCTTTTTCTCTCCCCCACTTGCCTTCTCTATCGCTCTCTCACTTGTTCTCTCTTCCCCACTCTCTCCCCCACTTTCTTTTGCTTTCTTTCCCTTTCTCACTCTCTCCCTACCTCCCTCCCTCTCCCTCCCTCTCTCTCTTTCTCTCACTCTGTGTCTCTGACTCACTCTCTCTTTCTCTTTTGTTTAGTTACTGAGCACCGATAAGTCAGATAATGAGACAGTCTAACGCCTGCATTCATGTCACCGGGTCGCAGTGTCCGGAAGCCCCATCTTTGTCCTTTATCTCTGCATGTCCTTCAAGACCTTCAGACCTCCTCATCTTGGAGTCTTTTCTGTTGTGGAGGGTCTGCCTCTGTGTTCCTCAGAGATCCATGTACCTTGCTGCTTCTAGCTGGAGAAGGTCTGGTCACCGTCGTGGGGGGCTTGGGTAGCTGCTTCCTTGTCAGCAGAATCGGACCTGAACAGCAGGGTGTGATGCTTGTGTCCAGGGCATGTGGAGGCATGTGTAGATTCCTTCTGGGGGGGGGGGGTTGTCATTTATAGCAATGACAATTTGGGAGGATTTATAGTACATATTTTTTCCAATCATCGTTGCTTCTGCGGTCATGTGGGAAGCCAGCGGTAGCCACCTTTGCCAGAGGATCACTTTCTGAGAGGGGGGCCTGTCATGTTAGCGGGGCTCCCTGCGTAATGAGACTCCTATTCCCTCTGTCAACAGAGGCAACACCATTTTCCAGCAGCCAGGGTCACATTTGTAGGCAGGGCCGCCGTGTGCAGCTGCGTTAACAGCCTCTGCGCATTTCCTCGCTGGCCCCGAGGCCTTGATTAATCACCTACTGACTGGAACGGCTCGGATCTTTTTCACACTTTTCAGTAAATTTAAGTAGTCAGTGAATTTTCAGTGAGTTGCTTGTAATTTTTTTCTTGAGTGCAGGGAGTGACATCATGCCCGATTGTGACATCAACAGTGTGACATCACAGCATCTGATTTCAGAGCCGCAAGGTTCCTTCAAATGCCCAAACGATCTGGTACCTCCTGCGGGGGATTCTGTCACTGTGGCTGCACTGCATGATGGGAATCGAGGATCGGGAGGTAGCTGAAGGATCCTGAGTGTCCGTAGCATTTTCCCAAGGTCCACGGAGGCGATATACACGCCCTCGACCTTCCGAAGGCCCGGGCCAAGGAATGCTCGCCTGAACGGCCGCTCTGCTGGACCGACGGCAGCTGTCTCTATGCATGGAGTTCGGGTTTCGCAGTAACACGATCCGTCCTGACAAGCGTCCGCTCTGCTGCCCCCCCGCCCCGCTGCCATCAACGATTCACTATAGTGGACCCCGCTGCTCTGACGCCATTAAACTTCTGGCCATAACCCGCTCTTTGCAGCCCGCCACGCTCCTGCTCCACCACGCCATGGACCCCTGGATCTTCCCCGCTGACGCTGGAGTCGCGCGCCGGCATGAGGCCTCGCGGGCCCCTACCACTCGCCTGAAAACTGCGGACGGCCCCTGCCGCTTGTTTATGTATCTTGGTTGCTGTGGTGACCGCTGGGCCTCCATAGTGCCTCCCGGGACCCAGGTTCTGGAGTTGGGGGGGGGGGGGAGGTGCAGAGGCCCAGGCCATTCGCTGCTGCTGAGTCCCCTCTTAAAAAAAGGTGTTTACGCTTGTGCTGCGAAATTCATGCTTTTGGAATGATTTGTGTCCGATTGTGAAATTCCACAACTTTTACAAGCTTGAGTTACTCGCCATGGCTCTCTCTCTCTCTCTCTCTCTCTCTCTCTCTCTCTCTCGCTCTCTCCCCCTCTCTGGTTTTATTGCCCTTGTTTAATCTGGAATGCCTCTCCGCACTTGAAGCCCGGCCAGAGTGAGCAGGCACTATTTTGCTCCAGAGGATGGCTGCCCGCAATCTGCGTGTGTTTTTCTGTTCTGGAGGTGGGGCCTGAGCGCGATCGCTTCAGCAGATTTAGCTCTGCTCTCAAAACATTCGGCAGAGAAAAACACTTTTTTTTAATAAACCAATGACACAGGCAGTCTGGGTCTTGAAGTCCTGCCTCTTGCGCTCCTGCCTGCACCTTTCTGAGTTCCCCATCTTGCGTTTGAATATTCTGGCCATTTCTGAGCTTGATAGCCCCAGCCGCTAACTCCCATTGACCTGTGGGTGGTGTCCCGCCCTTTGAAGCTGCCCCCTTTCCCTTGTGTGCCATGTCGCTTAATTCCCCAGACCCCCAGGGTGTCTCGGGTGCCCTAACCCCCGCCAAGGCCAGTACGTCTGCCCCCGCTGGTCTCGAATGGGCACAAAGCTGGCTTGTCTGTAGCAGACAATGAGCAGATTTGTATGCAGGGTTTGAGGGGGTTGTGTGATTATACCTGTGTATGGGCAATGTGACACAGGTGGAGAGTTAAAGGACATACCATTCTGGGATTACCTCAAGACCAAAAACGTCACCATAGAAACCTTCACCACATGGGATGTGCTGCAAAATTCAGTAAGCCAGCCTTGGGGGCAGGTCTCCTTCGACTGTGACTGTGACTGGGGTGTGTTCTTAACAGACTTGTCACCTGGAAGGTCTGTGTCAGGACTTTGATGGATGACTGGTTCACTTCACAAGAGGGTACCTTCCTCCTTAGTTTGCACATCAAACAGATGTGGGCAACGGTTCCTACGCAGAGATGTTCCACAGAGCTTTCACCATATTTTTTCCTGGGTTAGTGCTTGAGCATAGGTTGGGGTCACAGATCTTCTCCTCGATGCTCCTGTACTCCCCGATGGCATTGAGGGATGTTCTCTATGTGCTACTCACGATGTTTTCTTTGTGGGTCCACATCCATAAATGAAAGCAAAATATTTTGGAAAGAGCAAAACATAGCAGACCTCTGTCTCCCTGGGAGATCCCAGTAAGCCGTCGTGATTGGGTTACGGGGGGTCGACGTGAATCGGGATAATTTGACGGGAAACCTGATGGATTGGAGCGGCGGGGGGCAGGTCAGCTCACACGCAGGAAGTGCCTAATGCGATTAGCCTGGGAGCCGGGTGAACGTTCGGCCACGGGGGCCGGGCAGACATGGGGGGGGGGGTGTTTGGCCGCCACCTAGTATCACCCCTGCTGTTCCTGATCTCATCTTATGCCACTTAAGTCAGTTTCCCAGGGGAGCGATCCTGTGTTTTTCTTCCCAGCCAGCTGACCCCAGAAAAATAAAAACTCAACTCAGGAAGCCGGAAATGATATTTATTGCAGCTGATGGAGCTGCAGCCTGCTTCAGGGGGGGAGCGAGTTGGTTTTGGTGTCGATCGAGGTTCACGGAGGGCCGCCTGCTGCTTCCAAACACCCCCCCCCATCAGGGTGTCACCCCCTCACAACCTTCTTTTTGTTTGTGGGCACGATAATGGGTTATGCAGGCGTCCGTCGTATTTGTGAAGCTATCGAAATGAAAATAATGTTGGCGTTGAACTGTGCACTGCCTTCTGGGAATGCAAGCTGCGGTGCCAGATGAATACGTAACAAAAACTGTCCCCTTGCAGGTGACCCTCCATCTGAAGCCCATACACTCCTTGAAGGTCCACCAGAGGCCCCTGGCTTTTGTGCTGAACTCGCCGCAGCCCGTCCTCTGGAAGCTGGAGATGGAGAAGTTGGCGCCGAACGTCCAGCGCGTTTTCCACGTAAGTCTGCAGCTGCCCCCCAGGCTGTTGGTGGCTCCTGTCTGTCCATCTGTGGCAGTTTGACACAATCACCAAACTTAATACAGGCATCTAATACAGTAATACTGAAATACAGTACAGTAACATAGTAATCCCTTGCACAACCCTAACGTCAGTTACATTTTATGTACTGGATTTACCTTCTGATATCATTCAAGACATCTTATAGCAAAAAACTACAAACCAAATGCATATACTGTATACCAGTAATACATACTAAAGAACACATACTAAATAAATTAACAGATAAAATACACAAGTACACTAAATACATTAAAGTGCATTAAAGCGCACAAGTACATTAACCTCCAAGATATTTTTTGCGTAAATTTGGATTTACTTTTGGATTTAAGTCGGTCTTATGTATGCCGAGAGCTGCCTGTAGACAGCAATCAAGCACATGTCAGCGTGGCAGCTTAACACAGCAGCTGAATGCAGTTCAGCATGTTATTATTATGTTCCTGTGTTTGGTGTGTTTTCGTACAGTGGTTTGGTGCTTGCATTTCGATGCAGTGGTTGGGCGCTTCTCTTGGTGCCGTGTTTTGGTGGCGCATTTTGGTGTTGTGTTTTGGTGCCGTGTTTTGGTGCTTCTGTTGGGTCTTGGTTGTGCTTCGTCTGTCCTCTGTAGGACCTTTATTGTGTTCCACAACTTTCTCAGTTTCGCATTAAAACACAGCCATGTGCTATTTTCGTTGTCGAGTGATGTTTTTCATTTCCTTGAGAAATGGTGCTTAAAATCGAACAGTGACCCGGTATAGGACTATGGCTGTCGTTCATTGGCTTTTGCCGCTGTTACTAGGCAATGACGCAATGCAAAAAAAAAATAGCTAATGACCAGCGCTGAAATACTTCAGCTTCAGTTATTTTGGGGGTGGGAGGTGACCAGACGGTTCACCGAGAAGTTCTGGCGGACCCCGTGCAGATCCAAAGCAGCATCACAATATTAGACACTGACTCAGTGCCTTTAAACGAGGCCTTTGGGTCTCAGTGCTTTGACTCAGGATTCCGTGGCGCTGTCCGTAACTCAGTGTTCATCATTTCCAGTTTCCCCTCGTTTTCTTATTTTCTGTAGGCAGGACTTTTGTCGCTAGCCTGCTGGTGTCCGTCCACACTTGGGTGGAACATTTGTGAATGTGGTGCTTCGAGAATTGTGTGTATTTTGGACCTGGCACCCCGTCTAGGGCGCACCCACGCTATGTGCCCTGCGCCATCTTGGACGGGCTCCAGGCTCCTTACAACCTTGTCAGTGATAAGCAGCTGGAAGACAGAGGGAAGGGTTTTCAGGAACATTCTGTTTGTTGTCTGTTAAAACGGTCAGTATGGGTTAATGATGTCCCAGATTGCCCCTGCTGAACTTGGAGTTTGAATGAGGACATGGGGGGGGGGCATGGAACCCACTCTTTCCCTTACTATTATTTCCTGAAAACCAGTAGCTTCTACCATGTGAGCTGGAATGGGAAGGGGTGAGAGCAACTTTGAGGTGACAAGTA
>JABFEA020000046.1:2558811-2575149 GCA_019775915.2 Cyphomyrus plagiostoma
CGGCCCCCCCCCCCCCGGCTGGTGCCCCACCCCCCCCCCCCCCCCACCTCGCCCCCCGAGCCCAAGACCCCATCACAGCCCTGCTCAGAACCCCCACCCAGCCCAGTGCAGGCTGGGAAGTAAACCCTCTCCCATCTTGGGGCCCCAAAGCTGCTTCAGGAATGAGCAGTTTGTGTTTCTGCTCAGAATAAATCCCCATTTTGCCAGGCTCACAAACCTCTCATGTTAATGGCTTTTAATTAAAGGCACATGAAGAGTTTCCACGGATCACATGACCATTTTTCGGTAATTCTTACACAGCTTCCCGATCCCGTTAAAAGGCAATAATGGCTTGAGCAGATTGTACGCCAGAGCTGCAGTAGAGGGCTGTCGCTCTGTCAGGAGGTTGATATCTGGACCATTCCTTTCCAGGCACATGGGCTTAAGGAGCCAGAGGTCACCCTTTTGGACCAGTCATGCAAAGCCAGACACAACGGCACTCACTACGTCCTGGAGACCTCGCTGACGGGATGCCAGACCACCAAATTCTCCAGCCTTCCGGCCGTCTTCATCAACCAGGTTAACTAGCTTCACCGAGAAACTGCGGAGAGGAGGTCCTCTCTCAGCTTTGCACTAAAACGCGATCACATCCCGCTGCGTCTTTAGCCCTTTAAATATTAACCTTGCACAACAGCAGCCTGTTTTCTTGAAGCTCGAGCGTTTTGTTTTGGTTGTAAAGTCGCGGACGCTGACAACACCCATGTTCCCACATCACGTCTTCGTGTTTCACCACACTCCTAATATTTCTCAAGACTCCCTGACCTCATTTGGCCCAGATATGACCACATATAAAAATTAATCATCTAAATGCAGTATATTGAGCCTGACATCAGTCTTGTCTTTCTCATTTTTTTATATTAAAATTAAAAAGCATTTCCTGGACTGGCCGTCAGTTTCATGTTGAAATGTCATTCTTGTCTTAATTCCCGTTAATTTCTTCCTGTATATTTTGGCAGCTCTGTCCTCTATTGCATGTAGAGTGCGAGTTTATGTCCTCTCAGCCACACAAATGTTTCAAGCTAAAACCAGAGCCGTCTGGCGTGGATAGTCCTGCTTACACCACTTATGACACTTCTGCCATGTGATGCAGGTCCTGATCCACCAACCGGAAGGCCAAGAAGAGAGTGGCTGGCATGACGACTATGAGGACATGGAGTCGGGTGACGGCGGCTTCCCTTCAGACGTGGAAGGGCAGGGCAGGCTTTTCCTGCAGCACAGGGAGCCCATGCTCCATTCTGTCATGGTAGGCCTTCCTCTACATGTTGCTCCTGCCGCGGAGCTCTAAGTCATTTGCTTCTGTACAGTACCGGGTCTGGATACAGGGCTGACCTCATAGAGTACTGAGCTGGACACATCAACCTGGACTGTAAAAAACACACTAAAAGTATATCTGTTTGCATATTAAACACACACCTCTTACATTTGTGTGACTTGTGTAATTAATGTGTAAGGAAGTCAGTGGAGAGACGTTGTATACCAAACAGGCCTGAACGCCAGTCACACCCCCTGGTGGAGAGTCAAGGTATACCGAACAAGCCTGAACGCCCCCCTGACAGAGAGTATTGACGTAGATGTGGTGTATTGAACAGGCCTGAACACTGGTGAAACCCCCCAGGGGAGAGTAACAAATGAACAGATATAGAGTGTAATGAACAGGTTGTACTAAGACAGGGAGAGCCGTCACTAGCCCCCCCACGTCCCCCAAACCCAACAGAATCTTTCTGGCATCTCCACACGACAGAGCGATCGTCCCTCCAAGCTCCATCCATAATGTCTGTCTCTTGAACTTCTGCTGACCTGATGTTTGGAGACCTTCCACTCTTTCCATGCAGAATCTAATTCCAGAACTTCTCCTGCTTTAGGCCTCTTCAGATCCTCCCCCACCGTGCATTGTGAATGTCACACGCAGTGTCCTATGTGTCGAACCTGGGGTCTGTTCCCTCTTGACGGCCATTCTCTGTGTCCCCCCCCCCACAGTTTAACTGCACCTATGGGAAGCTGCCAGAGGCCCCACAGCCCAGGCCCCCCAAGCCTGATCCCAGAAAAGGCTTGGTCAGCAAGGGCGTGACCTTCAGCATGGAGCTCTACGACTCGGAACAATTTCAACACCTTATGCCTGAAGTCCCATTCAGAACTGCGGACAACAAGTCCATAAATGTGGAGGTAGATGACTTGGAAGGGGAGGAGGAGGGGGTAGCATATCGACCTTATGACCTTACACTCATGCATTCCCAAACACCACACATACGTGAACTCATTGAGATTCCTTATGAGAAGAACTTTAGAATTTCTAATTGAACCATTTGGGTCCTGGGCATCTAGACAAACATTTAAATGAGTGTACTTGGTCCTTTGTATGTTTAGTGATCATTTGTACATTTGGCACCATTTCCTACATGGCAGAATTGCGGGAGATGAAAGATGGGGTTGAGCTTGATCCTTGTCTCGCATCTGTATGCTCTGAGCAGGTCCTGTCTTCTCGGGTCTGACTCTCGATGTCGGCTTTCCTGGCGGCATTCTGGCCTCCGATCAGGCTACTTTCTCCCTGTATGTTTCATGAATACAACCACAGCTGTTTAGTGGCTGGAAAATGAAGCTGCAGACCCACTGGAGAGGCCAGGTGTCTGTTGCTCATGTCTGCAATCCCCTTGATTGATAGTGAATTTTTGAGATAACTGAACTTCAAGCCAGCCGGATGCCATGGAGAGGCCCCCCAGGCCACCAGCCGTGTCCAAACGCTACCCCTGCAGACCGTCATGCTGTTTGGGGAGGGATCTAAAGAAGACTGAATCCCGTGGCACTTCTCGAATTTATGATACCACCAGGCCTTCCCAGCAGATGAGGTCCTTGTAGAAGGACAGATGTTAGGAAGCAGACTGCAGGACACTCCGCCTTGCATCTTGAATGAGCACCCTTTGTGCAGTTAGGTCCAGCAATGTGGAAAGGAAATTCTGCAGATGTAATGGTCTGTAGGAAGGCGGTACGGTCTGCTGCTGGAAAGATCAGAGAAGAGGCCTCACCTTCTGTCGCTGCTCGTCTGCTCGTTCTGCTCATAAAATCCAGATGCCAGCTCCTGGACAGGTGCTTTCAGTGATCAGCGGTCTTAGGGAACACCTCGTAAAAGGCTGGCTTAAAGCTGCCATACATGTCAGTTTTTGAAAAAAATTTAAATATGGTGACTTTATGTGTCAACTCTGAAAATTTATTTGGACCTCATTTTCCAGGTTTCTATAAATCAAGCGGATAACGATATGGATTTCATGATCCAAGCATGCCACATCTCGCCGTATGACAACGCCAACGAGATGCTTGACTATGCAGTCATCGAGAACGTCTGCCCGACGGAGGACTCGCTGGTATTCCTCATGCAGGAGTGGACTGGTACAAAGAAGTTCAGCTTCACCTTCAGGTCGAAGTACAAAGAGACCATTCAGTTCCTGCACTGCCAGATAACTCCATGCACCGAGGGGCCTTCAGACAGCCAAGGACTGCCCAAGGTAGACCACTGTCCTTCCTGCCTTTGGGATGGATCTTAATGTGGGTACTAACCTAGCCTCAGTGACTGTGGGTACTAACCTAGCCTCAGTGACTGTGCGTACTAACCTGGTCTCAGTGACTGTGGGTACTAACCTAGCCTCAGTGACTGTGGGTACTAACCTGGTCTCAGTGACTGTGGGTACTAACCTGGTCTCAGTGACTGTGGGTACTAACCTGGTCTCAGTGACTGTGCGTAATAGGTGTTGTCACGGGAACGGTTTCAGAAAGGCATCCCATGGGTGCTATACATTTCAGTGTTCAGTATCCTTGAACCATTTTCTCCTTACATTACCACTCATTAATTCTTACCTTTTAGTAGATTTGACATGGGCATGACTTGTCTTAATACTGTGATAATTGACAGGGATGAAAAACTGGATTTAGAATCTGGCTATAATTTCCATAAAATCCAGTCAGTGGTTTTTGGCAGTTTTTGACGTCTATAGAGAGTCCCTCCTAACGCACTTCCTTACGTCCTTGAAGCACTCTCTTCTGGTAGGCCTTCTGGTAGGCCTTTCTATTTCCATTAACAGCTACACATTTTTAATGGCTTATTTAGTTTAGGGGAGGATTCCTTCGTAAATTGTTCTGTAAACTGTCTTTACCAATCTGCCCAGGAAGTGTAGCTAAAACCTTCCGCTGTTTGTTTTGCTTTTATGAAGAGCCGCTTGGACTTTGTACATATTTGTCTAGGAATCGCTCAAATGTGAAGAAACCAGGTGCACACTCCCTGCTATGAAAAAAATCCCAAAACACCATTCTTGAAAATACCATTCTGAAACGCTCTAAAATGGCAGACACGGTTCGGAGGCCGTCTTTGCTGGTAATCCAGCGCTGAGCAAGCAGGCCCTTTTCATCCTGTGTTTTAAAATGGTTTTTGTAGGAAGACAAACTACAATACCTACAAAACCCAGTGTCTAGTGGAGGCAGTGCTTAGTTCCAAGGCAAAGCAGACGCAAAATTTACAGTGTTTGGAAATGTACAAGATGAAGGTCAGCATTAGACGGAATGCCCTGTTCCACCACATTCGCTGGCCCTCGCACAGTCATACAGGGAAGGTGTCTGCTGGTGTTGTGAAAATGTTTTTTTTTTACTTATATACCATTTTGGACAAACACCTACTTATAGACGACTGCAAATGTGCGGCTCTCACCCTGTTGTGCGTGTGTGTGCGCGTGTGTGCGTGTCTCTCGGCAGTGTATGTCCCCGGACGAGGCCTGCACTTCTGCCGACTTCAGCTTCATCATGTCCATGATGATGAACGCCGAGACCATCACCCGAGAGCTGGCGGTCACATCCAACCCGGGGCCCACACAGACACAGGGTAGGTGCCACCCCCACCCTGAGCACAGTACAGCGTGTCCTGCACAGTGACCCCCCCCCATTCTCAACATTCTAAAAAACACCAGAGAGGGAAAAACACGATGTATCTTCAGCAGGAGGCTGCAGTTCATTTAGCAGCCCTCAGCCCCCCCCCCCACTCCGAGTGAGGGTGGGGGCCTGTGTGGTGGGAGAGGGGCTCTGATGCAGCACTGTTGCCAGATTCTGAGCTCCTTACTACGACAGTACATACTCCGGGGTGCCAAGTGGCTGACTAGCCTTTTACTTAGGGGGTGTCTCCCCCCACCCCCCACATCAACCCACAAACACACCCCCTCCTTCTCTGGAATTGCGTTTGTCGATGTTTGCGCCACTGTGCACGACCTGAGCCGCAGGGGTGAGAGTCATTTGTTTCGCTCTGTGAGTTTGGTTAAACGCCCCCCCCCCCCCCGGATTTCTTCAAAGGAAACAAGCGCAGTGAACAGGGTTCCAGCACTGGAAATGCATGTCTAGCACAAAGGTTTCTCTCAGGTGTAGATGGTAAAGAAAACAAGCATGCTGGGCGGGGCTCTTGGCCTCTCAGCCAACCGGCACAGCAGAAGGTTGTTTGGGGGTCGGGCTACCGACCTCTTGGCCAATCAGCACGGCATAGGATTGTTTGGGGGCTCAAACTGCAGGCACTTTCTTTAAATTAGACCCCCACTTTTTAACAACAGTACTGAGATTGACATTTATTCCGCTAATATAAGTTTTTGGGCATGACAAATGAGATGAGGTGAGTGCATCTTTGTTTCAAGAGCCACACGACGCAGGGCCGCTTTTGCAGGCTTCAAACTGCCCCGCTGTCTGCCTCATCCGGCCTGCCGCGCTTGGTTCGGTGTCACTCCTCCCACCGCGCGGATTCCGGGAGTGGGAGTATGGCGAGGCGGCGATGCCAGATGGGTGTCGCAAGGTTCAGGCTTTGCGGTTTCAGCACAAACTGAGGTCGGCCGAGGTATACCCACAAGCATGGGATCGTCCCCGTATCCCGCAGCACCCGAGGTCCCGAGAGATGCACTTCATCTTTAAATGAAAGCAATGAAGCAGAAAATCAAGCTAAACTAATCAGCTAAAATTAGGTTAACAAAAATAGTTTACAGACTCCGGGACACACAGAGTAGCGTTTGTTTTTTGTCTCACACTTGCAGAGCGAGGTCAGAGGTCAGGTACCCCCCCCCACCTCTCGCTGTGGTCTCCCCCTGGTCTGGGAAGCCCCTAAACGGCCCAGTGGCCAGCTGAGCCGTGCTTTCCCCACTCAGAGTTCCAGCATGAGGGTGCCTCTGTTCCACCCGGCTGCCTCTGCCCGGCCGGACACAGGACCCAAAGCGCCTCGGTGCCCCTTACCAAGAATAGCTCCCATTGTTCGACACATTTAATCCCGTAACTGGCTCTGTCCAGCTCACAAAAAGCCACAAAGAAAGTCCTCACAAAAGTGCCATTATATCAGTGATGGGGACATAACTACGCGAATTGTGGCTTTAATGCCACGCATGTCACGGTTTAAACTGGCAGGTCAGATATCGACTTGTAGTGTGGATCATTCATAATAAGGCGAATGCTTTGATGGGGGGGGGGGGGGGGGTTACATAAATCCTGAGGAGCAGAGTGGGATGAGGACGCACGTCTTTTGTTCGATAAGGACCTGCCTTTGACTCCAGCTAAGTAACTTAAAATTGTGCTCAGAACATTTACTATAGATTTACTAAGGGCTCACATGGGCCGGCGCTGCCTCAGAGAGACTCTGCGCCTTAACCCTGCAGATAGCGGGTGGCACTGAATCAGTGTTTGTCCTTACAGTGAATTCTCCCCTATTTCAGAACCTCCCCCCTGGACATATCCTACCGACCCCACGCAGCCTAACTGTAAGTACTCCTGGGTTTACGGAAAGTCCGGGACAGCGATCTGGGCATATCGGTGTAACGTAGACTGTGTGCTGTGATGAAACAGCGAGCTCTCTTTGGTCCACAGCTCCAGCGCACGTGCTGAACACCCCCACCGTGGTCGGGATCGCCTTCATGGCTTTTGTCATCGGTGCTTTGCTGACGGGAGTCTTGTGGTTCATATATTCACACACGGGTGAGTGCGGTCCTGCTTCCCTCAGTCTCATTTGCTGGAATGGGTCTTCTCAGCAACGGTCCAAGAGCCTGTGGAGATCTAGGCAAAATCCACTGCCGACACCCCCCGTCTGACCCAAAGCTATACTGGCTTACCGAGTTGTTGTCTCGGACACCTTATGGGCAGACTGCCCCGGGTGTTCTAACAGGTGACCTCCCTCACACATTAAGGTGGCCCTTAGCTATGAGTCAAATTCCAAAATAGCAGTTTTGATACACACACCCTTTAATCTTGTGATGCATTTTCCGAAAGTGTTCCTTGAAAAAATTCAGTTTTATTGATGTTTAGAGGTCACCCAACAAGATCAAAGTCTGTAGCCGTAAATTATCAAAATATAAATCAGCCAAACTTTTATGAGAACAAAATGGCAACAGCAGCAAAGAATACTTGTTCACCTGCAAAAAAAAGTCACAAAACCAAGTGGAGTCTGACACTGTGGTTGAATATTTAAGCTGGGTACAGTCTAGTTTACTCACCCACTTTGGGTAATACTCCTCAGTCTCACGGGTCATTTGTTTGCTTGTTAGCAAAAATGTGCTAAACATCTTATTGTTTTTGCAGTTTAGCATCAAGGGTGCTTTCTACCATATATCTTAGCATTTGATCAATTTAACAAAAAATATCAAGAACCAAATAATCTGACCAAATGAAACACCGTGTAAAAAATTGAAAATGTGAAACTTAAATTACTGACAAAAGGCATTATGTTTAAAAGTTTTGCAAGGTAGCTACCTCCCTCCATTTTCCAAACCGCTTATCCTACTGGGTCACGGGGGGTCTGGAGCCTATCCCGGAAGCAACGGGCACGAGGCAGGGAACAACCCTGGACAGGGGGCCAGCCCATCGCAGGGCACACTCACACACCAGTCACGCACACCTATGGGCAATTTGGCAACTCCAATCAGCCTCAGCATATTTTTGGACTGTGGGGGGAAACCGGAGTACTCGGAGGAAACCCCACGATGACACGGGGAGAACATGCAAACCCCACACACATGAAACCCAGGCGGAGACCAGAACCCTGGTCCCAGAGGTGCGAGGCAGCAGTGCTAACCACTGCACCACCATGCCGCCGCAAGGTAGCTACCTGAAGTTTTTAAATAATAGTATTTTCATGGCCTATTTTAAATACATGAAGCATGGGTGGCACTGTGGTGCAGTGGTTAGGGTGGTTGTCTTGCATCCCTGAGACCAGGATTGCATGTGTTTTTCTGATCTCCATGGGAATTCCCTGTTCTCCCTGCGTCACCATGGGGTTTCCTCCAGGTAAAAAGAAACATGAAATTTAACCAAATCAAACAAACAGTGTGTAAAAAAATTGAAATGTAAAACTTAAAAATGTGACCGAAATTAAGACCAACGAAAGGCATTGTTTTAAAAAGGCCCTATTGCATGCTTGCTGCCTGAATTTTTACTGACTATTTTTCATAACCTATTTTTAAATCAACAGAGCTAAAGGTATGTGGTGTATTGGTTAGTGCTGTTGCCTCATACCTCTGGGACCAGGGTTCAAGTCCCTGCCAGGGTTGGGTGTGTAGAGTTTCTCTCACAGCACCCTGAGGTTTTGTGTGTGTCACCAATGACAGGTCAGTGTCCCTCCACACACTCCTCTCAAATGTGGTGCAGTAGTCAGCACTGTCGGTTCACGCCACTGGGCCCTCGGTTCCTTGGGTGTAGCTTTTGGGCTATGCACCCCCCCCCCCTCCCACCCTCTGTCTGAATAGAATAACTGGTTACACAAGACAGGTAAACTAAACCATACCGTTATAGCAATCAAGAATAAAAATCAAATGAATGACCCAAGAAATGTTACCGACAGTGGACTAAACTATATGACTAAACTAGGCTTAAGCATGCTTGAAAAATCATCTAAAATCTCATTTAAGGGCCACCCTGTTAGTCATGTATGTAAAACCTTGGCGTTTATCTTTGGCATTTACAAACAGTGTGAACAAAAACAGTCTCCAAGTCCCTGGCCGAAGGTAACTGGGTACGCTATCTCAACGAGGAATGCCAAGGGCCAACTATTTTTCCACGTGTGCCTCATTGAAGCATATCCTGTTTGTCAGCTGACGCGAGCCCTTTGTCTTTTGTCCGATGGATTGTTTGTGGGGTGAGGCCCGCTTGCTTGTATTCATAGAACCAGCACAGTGGGAATCCCCCCTCTCTCCACCCCTAGCAGTAACCATGACCACAGAAGCCTACACAAGAAAAGGCACAATCCAGCCTCTGGATGCCAGGTCCATTCCAGTGACCCTCCCCCGGGGTGCAGAAGTCAACGTTGCATCCGGGCCGGTGTCTCCATTCGGTCTCACTTCTCGGACATCAATATGCATATCCGTCCTTTAACTCGTCTGGTGGAAAATCCCCTAATTCCCTGTCAGTACAGAAGGACAGCAGTGTCCGGCTTTGCTCAGCTCAGCTCAGCCTCAAACCAACAAGAGAAATCCGTCAGATAAATAGGGTGAAGCCCTTTCACAGCGTAATGAGGATCTTTGACAGCTGTGCCGCATCAAACGGCAGAGAACCTTAGCGTCCTCTTGCTGAAAGGTCAATGCTGTACTTGACCTTGCAAATGCTTTGCGATGAGTCATTGAAGCTACTGTGCACACAGCTGCCCGTCGGTCCAGTGGCATCAAGGCGAAACTATCTGCAGCCCCTTGGGGCTCCCCCAAGAAACCTGCTATCAGTGTTCTTCAGTTGAGCAGCGTTTGTTTGAGAAATGTTTAGTTCATGCTCTATTTCTCAGTCATTTTTAAACTATAACGATTATTCTGAAGGATAATTTATAGGAGGAGACATCTGAAAATTCTGGGATCTGTAGCAAAGAAGTGACAGTGTTATACTGGGCCGTTATGGACCGGGAAGTTCTCCTACCGTTCAACTTCATGGCCAACAAGGATAACGCTTCAATGAGGAGGATGACACTTCTCTCCTTTTCCAACATCCACGACCTCCTGTCAGAGCTGGGAAAGCGATTTTTTTTTTTTATAACAGCGAGATGTCCAAACATGGACATTTTGTGAGACTTCAGTGTCCTTTATTTTTGAAAGTTTAAAAAAAATCCAAGCTATTTAAAATATCATCTAAAGGATTTCAAAACAGCAAGACGTTCTCTTAAAATAGCCCCGTGGTTCTCTGGAGGCTAAAGAAAATCAACCACGAATGCTAGAAACAATACAGTTTACATACATTTGGGCAGCTTCTCCAAACTCTGTGGACGATGCCTTCTTTAAATATCACAAAGGATTGTGAGAGCCATGACCTTCATCGCTGCGGTGATGGCTCATTCCTTCCCTAGCATAAGTCAGAAGCTAGGAGAGGATAAAAAGCTTTAGTGGTCTGTTACGGAGGTGTAACCAGGCCCCCAAGAATGGTGGTAGCTATTGATGAAGTGCCACAGTGTCTGGCCTTCAAACAGTATTGTGAAATTAGAAATGGTGGAAGATATGAGAGGACATCTGGCCCGCGATCGTCAATCTACGATGCGAGGTCTGGGGGGCTGCAGGATACAGTGTGGGCCTTGGGAGAGGCTTGTTTGAAGTGCAGTTGTAGTGCAGGTGTTGCTCTTACAGGAATACAGCTCCCAGATGAGCCCATGGAGATGTCGGTACCTCACACATTGTGTCAGCCAAACACGTTCTGATTCCAATAAGCAAAGTTTTGACTGAAAACAGGTAATGAAGTGCCGGGTGTGACATTCTTATCAGATGACTTCCTGTTGTCTCAAAGATCGTTTGTTAGACCCAGTCCACAGCTGGAATAATTTGAAAAAGTGACCAAAGACTTAAAATTCTGTAACATATGCGAATTTTAAAATAATAAAATATTATTAAAAAAAATGTACAGATGACTCCCCGTTCCAGATGAAAGAACATTTCACATAAACATACTTATAGCTCTTTTGTGGTTGTCCATCTTGAGTGCCTTTAAATATAAGTGCTGTTCTTCAAGAGTTTAAAAAACAAAAAAAAGAACAGACCTTCTTTTGAACCTTTATCCAGATGTGACTTCTTTACATCTCCTGCATGGATGCTGAGAGGTATGTGAAAGCCATTGCGGACTGCGCCTGGAAAGGTCACTCCCAGTGCAGATCACGGGCCTCCAATGAGCCGCCTTCAACAGCGTGGCCGACCAAGTGCATTCTCCGCTTTGAGAGGGGGGCAACTCTGTCATTGAACATGGCTCCGTTTGTAAGGGGCTTTAATAGGGATTTAATCTGAGCCCCAAGCATTCAACACACTGCAGCAGTGAGGGCCAGTTCTGCTACAGAAGCTGCAGTGAAGCCTCCAGCACAGCAGGAGGCAGCGTCCTTTTTCATAGAAGAAGGGTTTGGCTGCATCACCTTCAGCGGGTCAGGCATTGCTCCTTTTAAACCTCCGAAAGCTGACTTAAATTCATTAAGAGCCAGAAATGAATATGTAAAACGACAAAAGGGATGATCTTAATAATGACAGGTCTGCAAACGGCACTCAGGTTGTGGCTGTGTCAGCCTCCACCACACTTTTGGTCACGGCCACAAACCTACATGTCAGATTCAACCAGCGGTTGTTTCTTCTGCTCCGTCTTTAAAAGGAGGTGCACATTCATGTGGGTGGGGGCCCTTAGGAGCTGTTTTTAGCTAGGCTTCTTGTCTGGGCTTGGCAGAGCATCTCAGATCAGAGGAGGGGATTGAGCCAGCTTTCGGGGGGGGTCACACACCTCTTTTTTTTCCCAGGAGGGGAATAACAGCCCCCTCCCCTCCACACACACACACACACACACAGGGGACTTTGGCCTGCCCTGAGTCGACCATGCAGGAAGACAGGAAGGCTGCTCACAAACAACCAGCGGAAGGAGAGTGTTCTTGCACGCAGCATGCGGCGTGCCAAAAATTTCAAACAAACAGCTTTTTCCCGAAATGCTTGTAATCCCTATGCCAGGCAAACATTCCAGAGAAATATATATTTTTTAATTGCCCTGAAAAAAAAGAAGATCCTGTTTCACAACATGGGAAACGAGGATGATTATGCATTTGAAATGCAATGAAGAGAGCAGACCTGACAGGTGGGGAGTCGGGGGCCAGAATGGCATGGAGAGAGGGGCAGGTCCACCACATGGGGAGAGAGCAGCGAGGCCCCCACATGGGGAGAGAGCTGCAGGGAGAGAGTGGTGATCCCACCTGGTGGGGAGAGACCGGCTGGTTCACTCAATGGGGAGAGAGTAGGCCTGACCGGGAAGGAGAGAGGGTGACCCTCTCCATGTCTCAGTTTTCTCAGGTGGTATAAACATGCGGAGAAGCGTGAAAAAGAGGGAAGGTCTCATCAGGATCTTAAATCTGGCCCAGGGGGTGGGGTTACACATTGAGGAGCACGGCGGCTGGCCTCAGCGTCATGTGTTAATAGCACTGAGTTTAGGCAACACTGAGGAATTGTCCATCCATGATGCATGGTTGAAACTCCACAACCTTTTCTGTTGGCCCAATGGGCTCCAGCCTGCAGGTGTTTTATGAGGCCCCGCTCTCCCTTCTCCCCCCTCCCAAGGTGAGACGGCCGGCCGGCAGCAGGTGCCCCAGTCCCAGCCAGCCTCGGAGAGCAGCAGCGCCGCCCACAGCATCGGCAGCACGCAGAGCACACCCTGCTCCAGCAGCAGCACTGCCTAGCCCTCTTCATGGGATGAAAGGGATTTACTTTGGATTGTTCTTTAAAAGAGAGAACAGCACCCCCCCCCTCCCTCAATGTGTTTTTATGGTCCCGCAACCAAAGAACGACATTCACTAGACATGCCGAGGTTTGGAGGAGCCCGAAATGCTGTCCTGCCATCCTATGCAAGCTGTGACGGAACCGATGCAAATGGTTCTGGATACGCAGGATCTAAGGGGAAAGCAGCAGAACGCCAGTCAGATTGGGGGGCATCGAAAATCTAAATCTATATAAACAAATGTCCGATAAAGAATAGGGCTATCTGTAATTATGTTAATAATATAGTTTTTATTGCTGTTAATATTGTAAATAAGTCAAATTTTAACCTCTAAAATGGCCAAACATTATTTTCAACTAATAATTATTTAATTTTGCTAAACATACTACAACAGGGGTAGGCAACCCTGATCCTGGAGGACTGGTACCCACCCAGTCTTCCATCCTTCCTGAGGAGTTACCATCTGCCTGAGATCAGCTGTGGTTCATCAGAGACCATGGAAAACCTGCTGGATACAGACACTCCCGGATCAGAGTCGCCTGCCCCTGTGCTCCAGTATATTACATTATACTGTCTCCCGATTGGGCATTAAACAAAAAAAAATATATAGTTTTTGCTTGAGATATTATGTGACTTTTCTGGGTCTTATGCCACTATCTCCTGTGAAATGCTCGTGTGTTCATGTGCCTGATCTGGGGCTTGTCCGTTAAGCTGAACGTCTACGCCTGTATTCCCACCCGGACAGGTCATGTGACCTTTTCACTCCTCACCGACATTAGATAATGTATCTTGGAATTCAGGCTCACTGCCCACGTGGTGATACAGGGACCGTAGAGGGGCTTGTTTGCTCTGATGCCACCAGGAAATCCATTTAGGGCGTTTTGCCCTTTGAACATTTACGTCTTTGTAGCCTTTGCAGACACGGACAGAAGAGGCCGTCGTGTCGCTCCCAGAATCCTGAGCGACTGTTCAGTGAGTGACGGTTACCGTCTGTGATTCTCATGCTGTTATGCGAGTGTGTGTGTGAGAGAGTGAGCTAGCGAGCTATGAGTATTTACCACAGATGATATGAATTCTTAGTTTACTATAGATGCATGTAAAAGTCGTCATCATAAGCATGCTGTACCCACTGCCACTCATTTAATCACACCGAGGGGGACGGGGTGTATTTTTGTTCCTGTATTTTTTTAACCTTAAAGTGACGGTAAATTTTGGAAGTTCAATATATTTGTACTAATCATACAATGTATATATGTGAAACAAAGGTATATTTAGACTAACTGTTTGCATAAACCGTTAGAATTAGCTGTACAACAGTGTTACCACCTGCAGACCTTATAGATTGTATATTAACGCAAAAGCTTTTTAAGTCCAGTGTGTAAAACCTGTATAGGGGTCTTCAGAGAAGACCAGAGAGTATTTTAGTAACATGTATATTTTTATTGTTTTGTGGGTCGTTTGTATAGAGGTATATAAAGCATATGTTTTAAGGTGTGTATCTGAGAGCCAGCATACCCCGTTCTGTTCGTACTGTGAATCTTTGCCCGCTGTTGTATTCTTCTACTGTTGTGTTTCATTGTCTTGCTCCCCTTTCCTGATGTCTGGGTTCTGTGCCGCGTCTGAAAAGAGACGCCACTGCAGAGTTTGTGTAGCTTATTTGCACCTGAAATTTGTTGGGTTTTTTTGGGAGGGGATGTTGTTTGTTATAGCTATTGGATGCTACAATCAGCCATTTAGATGTCTTGTAATCGATAAAAGCACTATAATTTTGCAGTTCACTACCCATGTTGAATGAATGGACGTTACATTTACATAGCACCCAGATAAGACACCCAGAACTCTTTATAGAACCAATGGGGAGACACTGCAAACAACTCCACTGCATAGCCCCCACCTGGGTTTAGGCTGAAGGGATGCAGGCCCTCCACAGGCTCCAAGGAGACGGACGAAACGGGCCAGAGGCCTGACAGGGTCTACAGCGAGGTCCTCTCTCCAGATGTGAGATTCTCACCAAGTTCCAGTAACCCCCTCTCGGAGGAGGAAGTCTGTGGTCTGTTGTGATGGTATTGATCAGCCGTGGTGATAGTGATGTCATATGGGGGTGTTGTGAAAGCTCTAGTCTGCCACACGCGAGAGGCCCTGGACTGGGGTGGGGGGGAGTGATGAGGTATTACCACGGCTGGCAGCTGCCTTTATAGCGGGGGGGGAGGGGGCGCAAGCTAATATCCCAGCAGATTACCCCCCAGGTCCTCTCGCTTCGAACAGACTCAGGATTGTATATTTTGTTTCTGAGTCGTTTTGACTGTCTACCTCATTTTTATTTCTTTGTTTGTTTGTGTGAGGCTGTAATTGTGGCAAAAGTCAGGTGTACTGGGTTTGTTTAAAGGGAGTTTGAATCCTGAGAGATTATGATCCTGTGGCCTGAATCCAAGGCCTCGTGCTTAGATTGGCAAATGGGTCTGTTTCATTGTGGGGGGGGAGGGGGTGGAATGTAAACCACAATATGCATAACACTTTGAGTGCCAACCAAAGCAATAGCCCGAGGCCAGTTCGGACGCCCCGAAATCTTGGCGTTTGCTTGAGTTTGCATTGTACAATCTTCGCTGTAAATATGCACATCTTTTATATGCAAAATAAAGCCACCTTACCTTCCACGAAATGTCCCGTCTTTTTCTCTGTTTACTAACCTGACGATCAGACTCATTAATTCTGCAGAAAAGTAAGAAGCACCAGAGCTGCACTGTCCAATGGCGTGCCAGCTTCTGGGCTGAGGATGGCCAGCCGGGTTACGACTGGCTCTGGCCAGGCCTTGGAGACCCTGGGGGAGGTGACCTCTGACCCCAGAGCAACCCTCCTTAGCAGCCTGGGATTGAGAAAGATAGTGGATGGGGAGGGTATAACAGCACAGCTGGTCTGTTTCCCATTTCTGTGATCCCATTTTTTAAAAATACCTGGGGAGGGGGGGGGGGGGGGGTAGCGTTTCATTGGGAGGAAGTTAAATAGGCTTTTTACGCAGTTACATGTAAGTACATGCATCTGGGAATGTTTCGCTAACAATCTGTCTATATTCGTATAACTGGGAGTGGATCAATAAATTGGGCCTGACAGTAAGCTGGGGACTCCGCAGCTACTGATGGAGGCTACGTGTAATTAGCCTACGAGCTTTACGACACGCAAACGGGGGTTCACACTTTCATTACCTACTTTAATTAATTATCAATTAAACACCCTCCCGGCACTTGGATTCGGGTTTTGGGTGAGGGGCAGGGAGACGGCACTGCTTATCGTAATAAGAGCACTGGCTGTGCAGAGAGTACTGCAGATGGAGCAGGTGCTGCTGGTGTCACAGAGCCAGACGTCTGATTAGAAAGTGAACCTGAATTCCTCATAGCCAGCAGCTGCACACTGGCTTAGAAACAGCACGTTTTATGCATGACAGCCTGCAAGACTATCCTGGTTAAAAAGCATCTGGGGGGCTACTGCCAGCGTTAGCTCATAGCCAGATTTACTTAGCACGTACCCAGGGTTAGCACATAGCCAGATTTACTTAGCACGTACCCAGGGTTAGCACATAGCCAGATTTACTTAGCACGTACCCAGGGTTAGCAC
>JABFEA020000046.1:2575249-2585792 GCA_019775915.2 Cyphomyrus plagiostoma
ATAGCCAGATTTACTTAGCACGTACCCAGGTTTTGCACGTTTGCAGAGTTAGAAATTACTAAGAGTTATTAAATACCCTGAGCAATTTCCCAGAGTAATGAAGCACCCAGGGTTACCACACTGGGCTGTGTGGAATAATCTGTGCACGAAATTTAAAAAATGTTTTTAGTATCTTTAGTTGCTACTGGCAATCAAGTTTAACAAGAGAAAAGCAATACACACTCAGGCTTGTGATTTTGTAAAAACCATCAGTTTGAACACCTGAAACCAGCAATGTTCCAGGGCACTGTATCTCTGCAGGCTTTCCATGAAGCCTTGCAGCCGGCTCATCTCTGCCTGGACTTTGTGGTTCAGCGTAATTACGTTATGTGGGTCAGTCTGGTTTGTCACTGGACAGATTTCAGATCCTTATAGTGAAAGCCAGTGGTTTGGGGAACTGCATTACACAACAGCACTCACTCCACCAGGCTGGATCCCGCCCGAGATCGCATGGCCCTCATCTGCTCTCAGCAGGGGTGTTTTCCAGTGCTGTTTTTTGCCAAGACGGAGCGAACACCCACAACGATCCCTTTGGCTAAAGCTTGAAAGGAACCATGACCCGGTTTGGTCTGGTCACGCTTGCTTCATCACAGGACAATGGGCCCATTCTCGGTTGGCAGTGCGGAACTGTCCTTCATCCATTTAACAGGAACAAGCTGGATCTCGACCTTCGCCATAGGGCTGGTGAGTCGAAAGCATATAGTGCAGGTACAGTGTATAATGTGTGGCTTTGCCTACTTCTTCTATTGTGTTTTCCACATTTCAGCCACCATGAAGCTTCCCTTCACATACAGTACCGCTAAAGCTTATTTCAGAAGGGTCTTTGGGCTGTAGGTGAAGTCTGAAGTAGTGCCAAGAAGCAGAGTTGGTGAGTGTAGCATGACAACGTATGGGAGACTCACTGGGGTTCAGGGTCTGTTCAGGGTCTGAATCCAGCATAAATGAGCTTTCAGATACATCTTCATGTGGTCTTAACAGCTGCCACACCCGCCCTTCCCTGTCCCCTTTAAGGAAACCTTCAACACTCTGCTCCCTTTTGGTCAGATTCACTCATGGGTGACCAGGCATCCTTATCAAGAGAAAGAGCAATTGTCTTCTCGAAGAATCTCTCTTGAGCTCCAGATGTTTGCTTCCAGTGTGACAAAAGCACCATCCCCTTCCAGATGTTGCACAGGCTCTCATTCTACAGATCAGGCTTATTCACATTCAAATAAATGTCTCACTGTCAAGCTAGTGTGAAACCAGTCTGAAAAGGTTTTATCCAGCACTGCAGGAGCAAATGGGTGCCAGGACAGCTAAATGGCATCCCGGCTTTGGGTACCAGTCAGCTGAGACGAGTCGCCCCTGGCCAGCCTCCGGGGTGTAAGAAACTGTCACATGCCCCATTGAGAGGATCACAGCCACAAAGGCTCAGCTGTGATTCTTTAAAATAACTAAAAAGACAGACAATAAAAAAAGCAGGCCGCAGCTTGTCCGCCGCTCGGTCTGAAACGCTGCAGTGGGCTCTGTTTGAGGTCTCTCAGAAACCCAGAGCTGCACGGGTCCTCGCTCGACCCCCAACATGAGGTGTCCACTTGCCTGGGTTCAGCTTCCTCTCAAATGCGCTGTGTGGTGTCCCTCAACACATATCCTTAAGTCATAGATACCACCTCGGGGGGGAAGGGGGGGCATTCAGCAAGCTGGGGCTCGGAAGGGGCAAGTACTCAACTACACCCTGTTATTAACATATCCCAGGGCGACCCAGGCCTGGAGGTAATTAGCAGAGCCCGCAGTGGAGGCTTCGCAAAGGTCTGGCCAGGAGACTCCTTCTCTGTTTTTCTTATGATGTAGTTCTCGGTTTAAGAGCAAGAAAAAAAAAAACTCCATCTTCACAGGCTTGATAAATCTGCACTGAATTTTCTGGAAGGACTTTTCGCTGTGGTGCCGTGGGCCTGCCGATCCATCATGGTCGGCTGTCCTTCCGAACAAAACCGCTGAGAAAATGAACATACAAACTGAAGACGCACAACTTCATTGCTGACAGGATGTTATCGGAGAAAATGTCATCTCTTGCCTGACTCACGAGCTAGCGGTCTGCTGCAGGGAAGCAGCTCCCATGGCTTTAATGAGGAAATCCTACTTCACGATGATCTTTAAATGTGGCCGTTCTGATATCATTTGTGGGCTTCATTAGTCCCGCAGCCACTACGGGACTCAAGAAATTTGGCATTGAACCAGCCCACAAGTTTTATTTCTTTAAAATTCCATGTTGATGTTGAATCCAAAGTTCTGCTACGCTAAGCGAAGGGTTAGATTACAGGGGCCTCAGAGGCAGGGAAACTGCTGATGACGCTGAAGGTTCGTTGACTCTCTGTTTACGTAAGTGGGCGTAAGACGAAAAGATATCAGGAGAATAGACTTTCCGTACCTGCAGAGACTCCAAGTTTGTCCGTGAGCAGCGTCGACGCGAAGGAGATGAGATCTGCTTTATTGCTGGTAAACGTGGCGCTCATCCAGTGCAGAGATCAGATTGGAAGCAGACGTCCCACCGAGGCTGCCTGGCCTGTGAGAATATGGGAAACAGCTTCACTCCCTTGCGGTCGCCCTCCCGTCGAAGGGAGAAAAATGCAGCCGCGTGGTATCAGTGCGCACGGCTAGGACACGAGACGCATGCAAACCGGGCCAACTGGCAACCCATCCCTCGTAGCCGGGACGAGGCTCGCCAGCGTGCGGGGCGGGAGGCTGGCGTCCGCCGCCCTGTGCCATGTCTTCCGAGAGCCCATTCGTCAGGCCTAATTGTGGTGCTCCAGCGCTAATGGGAACCAAATGGCGACGGAACAAACAGTCGCAGACTGAGCGCCAGTATCTGTGATGATAGGGAAATGATTTCATGGGCCCTTGGGCGAGCTCAAAATCAGGGGGGTTTCAGCATTTACCTGGGGGGGCAGGGAGGCAAAGGAGGATAAAAAACAGACACTATCAGGAAGAGAAAACACAAAGTCTGGTACTGGTTTTAATGGCGGGGCCACACTTACTCCATGGCATCCAATAGACCTAGGCACACTCTGACCATGTCCTTTGACGACACCAGAAATCTTCGTCCCATGGAAAGCGGATCCTGTGAACAAACATTTCTCTAATCTAGATCTCTGGATCTGTGAAAGGCAAATGCCATGGAGGAGGACGCTTACAAGGCAGTGAACAGACAGATTTCCCTGAAATCAACCCCTGAGAATTGTGATCAGGCGTTACATCCAAGTTCAAAAAAAAAAAAAAAAAGTTCAGAATGACTAAATATTTTCTCATAACTTCTTGAGTAATCTCTTTCATTACGTGGGTCAAGGGTCTCAACCCTGCAGTCAGCACACACATGGTGATGAGCTCAGCCTGGAATATGTCTGCACTTCATTCAGTTACAGCATGACGATAACAGCACTAAAAATCGCTCCCATGCCAATGTCAAAAACAAGCATGTCCTTAATTACAGGGGTGTGTGGTGAGGCCTCCCCCGGCCGGCACCTCCACTGTTCATCGGCCTCGCATTTCTGGCCCCGAAACCTCCCAAGATAAAACAAACCCCAACAAAGCTGGAAGCCTTACTCTCCATTCAAGCCAAGTTCGCTTTTAAGCTTTTCATCCCAGCACCTCCAACATGAAACAACTCTCTCTGCAATTCATGTTCTGCTCAGTTTTGAATATTTCAGGAACTCTGGGCGTCGTCCTTCTGTTCAAGCACAAAAAGGCAGTATGAGCACCCTGGCGAGCGCAGATTATACTCCAATCCAAGTTTATCTAAGGAATAATATTTTTAGAGCAGTTTCATCTTTATAAAAAAAAAGACTTGACACGAACATCCAGCTCACTACTCGAAACGGTAACATGACAACAGTGATTTATAAAATTAACCACATCAGCGTTAATTTTTAACCGTAATTTTTGTGGCACTAATGTTATTAAAAACATTTCAAGGCCACATGTGAAGGAGATGTTATGGATCCGTACCTTCTGCTCCTGCCAGGCTGAGACTCGATAAAGCTGTACCAAAGCACCGCTCGACCCGCATAAACACGAGCAGATGTGCTGCTTTGGGCCCCGAATCAGATTAAACCCATGTGGGCCCCGAGTTTCGTCACTGCAAGGCTTCAGGGGCCAGCTGAAGCGCCTTCACGGCCTGGGGTGCTACTGAGAGGGTGGGGTACCAGGCAGACATTGTAGGAGAACGAGCAATCCCCCCCCCAAAAAAAAACCTGGTGGATTTTAGCCAGGACTGTGTATGACACGATGTAAAAACTCACCATTAGTACAAGCTAGACCTGCTTTCCAATGAGGCCAAATTCAAAACAGGCTATTCCAAATTAAAATGATTTCCATCCGATACATCTCAGCACGACAAATCCCAGAAACTCCAAAACCTGAAAAAGCCACTGAATTTCACCAAAAATAGCCAGCAGATGCAGCGTCTCACAATGACCAGTGAGGAAGGAGCTCACACTCTAACCGCAGAGGTCCTCAAGGTCGCCAGAAAAGCACCTGAACGCGCGCGCACCTGAACGCAAGCTCGCGGGACTCGTTAGGCCGCCACTGAAGCCCTGTGGGTTGTAATTGGCCTCAGTCTGCATTACACTCTGCCGTTTCTAAACTGGCCTGAGATCTCCCATATTTCATCTCGACAGCTACACGGAGAATAAACATTTTGAGCAGTTTACTGTATTTATGTGTTTACGTCTACAAAAATAGGAGAAGGTCCAGAACATTCCTAGAGGCCCAAGAAACAGCCGCAAATATCTTTACGTTAAGTAGGGCAGATGATGAAGAGTGGCTTGTTGGCGGGTGGCCGCCTGATTCTCCATCCCGTGAACTTTCTGCCTTCCCTAAGAGCCTCCGTCTGATCCCATCGACCTCAATAGCAGATTCTTCCACGTGTCAGCGTCTGGGTCGAGCCTCTTTGGGCCACGGTCAGCCCTTCTGCTTTTTCACTCTGCCGCTGCCTGAACTGCATGCGGGTCCGAGGGGCCTGTCCTTACAGAGCCGGAGATGCGCCAGGAGAGCAGGTGACAGGTGGTCTCTGAGCATCCATCGGGAGGAACACGTCTCAGTTTAAAGTGCTATTGAACATTAATTTTCTTTGTGGCTTCAAACTCCCCTCATGGAATCACTACCATGGATGAAATGACAATGTTTACCACTACAAATTTGCACGGGCTGCTTGAGATAAACATACATCTAGAAATATGTACAGCCCCCCTTGGCAAGAATCAGTCACTACACTAGAGGAAGTGGGGGCCTCAGACACATAAGGTGGGTCCATGCATGCATGTGAACACAAGATGCACCGAGGCCCTCGGATATCTCCTTCATCAGAATGCTAACAAAACACCAGCTATGGAAGGTGACAGCCCTTCCATTGGCTGTGTGGGTAGCACTCACTAGCCAGTAAAAACACACACATCGTGAGGCCATCACGTGAATTATAAACAGAGTCAAAGTGCCTGGCTGAATACTGATCTGAATATTTACACATATTTACAGTAAAATACCGTAATGCATTCAGCAGTACTGTACACAGGGAGTTCATTTAAAAGCTCTGAGAAAAATGACTGCTGGGCCATGGGCTGATTTCCTCACGTTACCCTTCACGAAATTGACCCAGACTTAATTCCATACAAGAAAAACAAGAATTAACGCAATACACAGTTGCCCTTTAATTAAGGGGCATTTGGGTCCAATTCCACTAATCTCGTTTAGCAGTAATTTGGCTGGCATTAGGGACAGTAAGAAAAGGATGTGTGAATGCGTTTATGCCCTCAGAAGGGCCTGCATGGCCCATCAGGGTAGCACGCAGGAAAATAATCCTTTCAGTGAAAAATAAAATTCAATAAAAAAATAAAGCCCTTTTAGTGGCATGCTGTGCGTCAAATCACATAAACAGCAGAAGAAAGCAGAGGCCTAGTGCTGTGTTTCCCTTCACGCAATTAACGTCGCCATCTGCAAGCGTTTTGCTACAATCTGCCTGCCAAGCTGCTGCAAATTTTTTTTTTGGGGGGGGGGGGTGGTGGTGGTGGTACAATCCCTCATTTTCAAAGTCACATGCCTTGGTTCAGGACTGGCACGGCTGAAGTCCACTGCCACTATTGAAATGCAGACAATGACAACTTAGGAGGTTACGAAATCGCTGAACACCCCCCACCCGCTGAACTTCCAATCAGAGGAAGAGCATGACCAAGCGTACCAAACACAGACAAGGGGGCCCGACAGGTCAGGCCTGTGCGAGGACACTGGTGTGCCAAGCCTGAAACAGGGAAGCAGCCCACTTTCATATAAAAATGTGGAGCAATAGCATCATTCATAGTTATAAAAAAAAAAACTAGTCTTTCGCAGCAGTAATATTTCGGGGCCTAATTACATTTATGCTTTTGTTTTCGTTAGCAGATGAAGATATTTTTTGAGGAAGCAGGATCAGACAGTCTTTGGAGTAACTGGGAGTTAAAGGCCTTGCTCAAGGGCTCAACAATGAAATCACTCTGCCAGCATGCTGATTCAAACCCATGACCATCTGATCACAGACACACCACCCCCAAGACTGAGGGTGGTTACACATAATTAGTAATTTAAAAAGCATCTGATCCTCCTTCAGGCGACTGATTACGCCTCCTAGCTGTGTGCAGGCACCTTGACAACGGCCGAGTGGACGTGACGCTCCCACAACAGACATGCGACCTCGGTGGCCTTCGGCGCTCCCCTGCCACACGGAGCCAGGTGGCCCTGCTCAGACTGTAACAGCTGTCCGGTGTTGGATCTGGTCATAAATTCCACGGCTGCTCCAAACTCCCTTGTACTGGATTTGAAAAACATTAAAAATGTACAAAATTGCCACAGCATCCGCTGTTTCGAATGAGTCTGCATTAAATATACACCTTGAAAATATTCCGTAACCATCATGAAAGAACGGCCCCCTTCACGAGAAAACCATCCAAAACTCATTCACCGGTGTGAGTTACTTCACTCGCAGACCCACCTTAGGGTTTCCCAAAAACAGCATCATTCAAAAACATTGTGAATGATGTCACATGACTCACACGTGATTCTGCGGCTAGACATACGAGGCAGTGCCACCCCTCGTAAGAAACCATGCTTTTATTTACATTAAATACAACCTGACATAAAACAGGTAAAACAGCTGGTCTAAAAATTAGCTTAAATCAAAACTTCCAGAGTTGTGGTCCTATTAAAAGAGCGATGGGGGGAAGCGTCGAGGTGGGATTGAGAGCTGGTTGGCCCAGGCTGAGGTAACAGGCCATATGAAGGACCATGGCATTGCCAGCGACTTTCTCGCTTGGAGGGACAGAAGACGATTTCAGAAGGAAAGCCCTCGTTCTGGCCTTATTAAATCTCCAGGAGGTCCTCGAAGAGAGGGTGGCGGAGAGCCGTGGACGCCGATATCCGCGTGGCGGGATTCAGGTCCAGCAGCTTGTCCAGGAGGTCATATGCAGCGTCCGGCACGCGGTCCCACCCCTTTCTGTCTGCGGTGGGCCCGGTGTCCTCCGCCAGCAAATGGCACCGTCTGGGAGGGGTCGTGGGCAGGCCGAGGTCTCTCTCCGTGTCCCCGCAGGGCTGTGTCCCCCTCAGCTTCTCACAGAGCAGCCGGAGATCCTGGGCAGGCAGTTCACGGCTGCACAGGACGGATTTGCCTATGTGAGGAAGAATGGGTTGCACCCTTGCTTAAACACACCCCTCCCTCATCGGAACACCATCAGGGCCCTCAGTATGGTCACGGGTCAGGAGGGGAAAGGGCCACAAGCTTATCGCACAGCAGATAGCAATGGGTCTGCCAGACCGGGGCCGCCTCATACCAGCAGAGTCCACAAAAAGCCAGAGGTGATTTTTTTTACTCCCGTTTATCACTTAACCAGTCTCCAAACCTCCTAAGACACCCCTCCTGAACCAGGCAACACATTCATCCGGGTGCGTGTTTATGAAAGAATCATGGATCCACGTTTAGGAATCACAAGCATACTGAGGGGGGCAAAGGCCACATACCAAACTTCCTAGCGGCCTGCATGGTCTCCCGGGATCCACGGACGGTCATGATCTGAGCCAAGGCCACCAGGTCATCGCTGGCTTTGAAGAACGGGTACCGGCAACTGAGCAGCGACAACAGGATCACGCCTGCCGACCACATGTCGATCGCTGGCAGGGAGAAGAGCCGATGGTCAATGAATCATGTGACCTTCCCCACTGAAAAAACACTCATTGGCCAAAGCAGCGACCATGATAGGCCGCACCAGAAGCCAAGAGTGAGGAGCTTCTCCCCTCCCAGAAATCTGTGCTGTTCGCATCTCCTGCGGCTTTGGTATGCAGAGAGAGGGGGGAGCTCTGCATCTTTTCCTGACAAAACCAGAAAACATGGAAGTACGTGGAAACACTAAACAATACCAGCCCCAAAATAACAGGGTAGCAGAGGAAACTATAGCATGAGCCAAGGAATTTGGTGTAAATAAAGACCTAGATTATAGAACACACACACACACAGTTTGTCTTTGTTGGGACTGTCCATTCATTTCTATGGAAAAACCCCTAAGACTAAAATATCACAAGAAGCAGAAAACAACAGGTTTTTATCACATTGTGGGGGCATTTGGTCACCACAATATAATACAGTGGTACCTCGGTTCGCGAACTTAATCCTTTCCGGACTCCGGATCGAATCCTAAAAAGTTCAAGTTCTGATCCAATTTTTCCCATAAGAAATAATGGAAAACCAATTAACTGGTTCCTGGCCCCCCAAAATGACACCTAAATATGTTTTTTAAAAGCATTTAAACACAAAATGAACAGGATAAAACAAGAAGAGCATTTTTTCCTTAATGGTTTCCAAAACGATAAAGATCTTATCCCAACATTACCCCTGTCCTGCCCCAATCGTCCGCTCCTTCCATGTGCCATGCCCCCCTCGTCAACCTCCCCATGTGATCAGCTGTTTCTGGGTGTTGTCATTAGTCCTCCGCATTAAGTCCGTGTTTCAGTTTCTTTCCCCAGTCCGGTCATTGGGTGCATTCTACTTGGTTACAGCGCTGGCTTAAAGCAACGCATTCTGATCCTGACGCAATCCATTACGGTTAGATGCATTGCGACCTCTCACCCGGCTGCACAAACTGGAACTGCCTCCCTGATGATGCACCTTTGCCCTTACTGGCTGAAGTTTAGTTACACGCGTGACGTTTGTATCCCAGGCAGTTCCGATGCATAATCTGCTATCTCTCCCGAATATCACGTAAAGCAGAGAGAACTGGTTTTCAGTTAATTTACTTGGTAAAATAAAGTTTAAATAAATAACATAAATGCTCTAATAGTACACGTAAGTTAGTGGTTTATTTATTGTTAGTTACTGTAATGTTTCGCTGCTTAATTTGGTTAATCGTCCAGTCTGTGAAGAAGGCATTCAAGTAAGAATTGCATTGTAGTATGACTCATTTCTATATAACGCATGCAGACAGGCGAACGTCAGTGTAACTAAAGAGGACCTGACCGCACAGAGCGAGGCGCAGCATGGGGGCTCCAGCAGAGAGCACTGTTCACCCTCATCAAGCTCTCAGAGATCTAACTAAATTATTCACACGGCATCTTAAATGAAGCCACCCCCCCCCCCCCAATCAATAAACTCTGGGCGGGGTGAGCCGACCAGTCTGCTTCGTTTTAACAGTGTCGTGACACCAGCCACATTAGAAAAACCCACGAGCAGGTTGCTGGGGGCAGCTGCCTGACGGCCAGTGCCGGGACACAGCACTGACGGTGGCGTCCATAATGGATCTGATACAGGACGCCTGGTCTTTACCCAGCATGTGTGTGGGGGTCACACGCATGGCCATTGAAAGGCTGTTCTGACACGAGTGAGTCACTGCCCCCCACAAGCTACAGTGACCCACCTGACTTGGTGTAGATACCCCCTCCCCTGCCCCTAACAGCAACTCCGATTTATGCCGCCCTGCTTTGGCGGGCTGGATCACCACCATGGGAGGGGCTTGCCCACTCCCATCCTGCCGGTCCCGGTCTACAGCATCCATTAGGTTCCAGTGATTGAAACTGGACCAGGCTTCTGCATGATCCAGTTCCAGAGAGGTGGCGTCATTACCAGTACTAGCCCATTGTGATATCTTATCACCTCTAGGGTGGAGCCCCATGTGTGCCTAACAGCGATGGCGCACTGTCAGGACGCGGCAACTGAAAGGCAGAAGCTCAGCAGGCCCCCACCGGCTCGCGGGTCGCCAGCATCTCTGAGACGGACGCCCCGCAGGAAAAGGAGACAGAACCTCCACAAAGAAAGCAAAGCGAAAGCAGGGGAAGTGGAATCTATTACAGCAAAACAGGAAATGATCTCACTGCATTACAATCTGGAGGCAAATAAACTCCATGTGTCACGCAGAGTCGTGGATGCGGGAGATGCCGATTTCAAACCCAGAGCCAAAAGCTCACATGCTGCACACATGCAGGAAGCTGGCGGGGGGGGGGCGCACACACATGCGGCGGG
>JABFEA020000046.1:2609466-2621314 GCA_019775915.2 Cyphomyrus plagiostoma
GTCTGCGTCTCTTCTGGCAGACGCGGCATTAACGTTGTTCTATGTGAGTGCACTGTGGCGAAATAAACCCTTGTTTCCCGTCTCCTTGCCTGGACTCCCTCCTTCTTCGCCCTGCACCACCGCATATGCAACAGCAGCGAAATCCCACATATACACTGGCCCTTTGTGGATAAGACTGGACACCCCTGATTTAGACTAATAGCTCTTTACAGTATGTTGGTTGTTTTAAATATAAATTCATTTTAATTAAGTGAGTTTTCTCAAACAGACCAGAGGTAAATAGACCTGTTTTTTAACTGGATTGTGCATACCTGTTTTAGGGGTTGAAGACCCTTACCTGCCAAGCATCCCAGATGATCTGTCATAGGGAGCTTGACCCCACAAGAAAGAGGTTCTGCCGTTCCCTTTAAATGTTGAGTTTCCGGTATTTCGGAAGACAACAGAGGTGGTTCCGATTGCCAAGCGATTCGCTCCTGACATAGGGGTTTCCTGTAGAAATTGGGAATAAGAACACCACAGAAAACTACACTTTAAATACTTTTGGTTGAGGGTCAGTGTATATAAGGAGACTCATGTCCCCATGGCATCCATTGCAGAAGTTCCACTCACGCTTGAAGAACAACGGGTCTTTCATAGAACAGGCTCTCCAAGGACAGAGTGGAGTCTTCAGAGTCCAGCATTGTCTTAGATCATCATGCAGCTTCAGCTGTGGGTAACAAGATCAGATGAATCAAGTAACAAGGATCTGAGCTTTTTCACTACTTATCTGATTCCATACAAGTCATTATAGGAGAACTGCAGCACTCAGATAACTATGCTTTACTCAGTGTTGGGGAAAGTCACTCACAAAAGTAATCCATTACAGGCAGAGATGGAAAGTTCAGGACCAGAAGCTAGAAATTCAGACCAAGATTTGGTTTCAACTAAACAGCTGAGCATAAACATTCACATGCAATCATAGAATACGCAACTGGTTCGCTGAAACGAAACCTTGGTCTGGAGTTGTACGAACACATGTGCGTCCATAACCACGCATGCTTACACGAACAAATATTCACAAATGAACAGGAATTTTAACAAATAATACAAATATTTTAAAACGTAAATACTGATTTAAAGCTGGAGTTATATAATTGGGACTGATGGACAGCACACAAATAGGCTTGTTAATAAACAAAGATGACATCGGATAACACGTAATACAGCTAATACGGATAATTAGATAACATACTATACCGGTTTTCCACAACATGCTTTTCTTGAACACCTTGTGGATGATAGCATAATTAACAATTAGGAGGTTATCTCTGGTATGAACATTTAAGTTATCAGTCTTGTATGACGATGTTGTTATGTATTAATTAAACAGGCTAATTCGCTTTAAGAATTATATTCGCCAGCTAAAACAATGTAAATTTTGCGTGACACTATAGACCGATATTTTTCGAGAGGGTAAATAATAAGTGAATTCTGTGAGGAAAACTAATTTGATAAGACATATACTACCTTATTAAATGTATTGTCGTTTAGGAAATTAATGACTAAAAAGAGAACGCAGTACTGTTATCCCCTTCGGCTACGCCAGCCCGCCAAACCAGCCCACCTGCATCGCTCGAGCACAGCGCTCACGCCCCTCGCGCCAGCCGCAGAGGACACTGCACCTGCGCGTGGCCGCAGTGCAGGAGCGACGCCGCCGCCGGCCTCGCGCAGTACAGCCAGGTCCCCCCGTCATGTGACCGCGCCATAGTCGTGCGACGCACTGCAGGCGGTTAAGGTGACATCCTTGCTGAATGGACAGCGCGTATACCGTGCTGTTTAAATGCACGTCAATATGCAAAAAGTCTACTACGTGTGAGATTACTCAGATGTACTAGACAAATATTAAACCCAATTTAGAAACAGGTTTAAGAGAAAATACTGCATACATTTAGCGATTCTGCAGTACACTGTTACAACGTTACATAAACATGTCACTTATATATGTGATCTGCTTCCGCTGTTTTCGGTCGATGCATAACATGCTGTGGGCTGCCAAAGACACTGAATGTTAATTAAGAACTACGTACATTACAGTGGATCACTATATATAGGTGCTCACTAAATAACAGATAAATAAGCCTTTATAATTAACATTAATATCAATGTATTCAGGACATACCCCGAACAGCTAGACATTAAAACCATTAACAGGTGAAGTGAATAATGTTATCTTGCTTCAACGGCACCTGTCAAGAGTCTTATTATATTGGCAGTTTTTATAAGATGATGTGTTGGAAGCAAATCCTGATGACTAGAAGACTCGATCAGAGCATCTCCAAAACAGCAGGTCTCGTGGGGAGCTCCTGGTATGCAGTGGTCAGCACCTACTATAGGTGGTCCAAGGAAGGCCATCCAGGGAACCAGCAACAGGGTAACGGGTTCCAAGGCTCACTGATACATGTGAGGAGTGAAGGCTAGCCTGTTTGGTACTACCCTACATTGCAGCTTGATACATATGGGACTGTGTAGCCCCAGACCGGTCAGAGTGCCTAGGCTGACCCCTGTCTCCCACCAAAAGCACCTACAATGGACATGTGAGCGTCAGAACTGGACCATGGAGCAATGGAAGAAGGTGGCCTGGTCTGATAAGTCATGTTTTCTGTTACTTCAGGTGGATGATCAGGTGTATGTTCATTGTATACCTGGGGAAAGGAGGGCACCAGGATGCACTATGGGAAGATGAGTATTCTATGACTGCGAGTCAGTGGAGGCAGAGTGGCAGTCTGGGCAACGTTCTGCTGAGAAACCTTAATTTGTTACATATCACCTACCTAAACATTGTTGCAGACTAAGTACATCCCTTCATGGCAGCGGTATTCCCTGATCGCAGTAGCCTTTCAGCAGGATAATACACCCTGTCACACTGCATAAATTGTTCAGAAATGGTTTTAGGAGAACAAAAAACAGTTGAAGTTGTTGATTTGGCCTCTAAATTCCCGTTCTCAATCCAAGGTATGTTTCCCAAAGCCTCCCGTTAGCCACTTGCATAGTTGGAACGACTCGATTGTATGGTTCCATATATGTAAGTTGGTAATATTGTTAGCAACTATGTTTTTGGGAAACATACCCCCGAACGAGCATCTGTGGGATGTGCTGGACAAATAAGTCCAGCCCATGGAGGCTCCACGTCTCAATTTACAGGATCTGCTGTGGACATCTTGGTGTCAGGTACTATAGGACACCTTCAGAGGTCTTGTGGAGTCCATGCTTTGACGGGTCAGAGCTATTTTGGCAGCACAAGAGGGACGTACACAATATTAGGCAGGTAATTTTAATATTATGGCCAGTCGATATATAGTAGAATTGCAATCTCAGTCCCATAAAATCCTAGACACCCAGTCTTTGACCCAAAATATTGCACATAGCAACACCATTCCAAAGGTTTGTTTAGGTCTGTTTTATAGGGGAATTCATAGGGGCATTCCATGTCCAGGAATGAAATTTGAATCAAAATCTGGATGTGTGGCAATGCTAGTATATCAATGTTATCATCATTAGTTATATGTCTTTTAACCTTTTATTGTCAAACATTGTCTTAGAAATTAACAGTTTATGTGAATGTTCTGATTTAAAGCAGGAACAGCATCACTGGAATATTTGTAGACGTCTTGATTTGTTTGCTATTGGTGCTGATGTTACCATGGTATTCAAATTGTCAATGAAATGGAGAAGAAATACTCAGCTTTCAGTTGAACACTTATAATCTCACTTTAACGTCTTTAAGTACAGTTTACATGGATTTATTGCTATTTAAAAATGACACAATTTATTACAAATGAAAATTTACCTAAAAGATATTACTAAAAATGTTTGATTTTTAAATGATTTTAGTGTGGCCTACCACAGCATATTAACAATAAGCTTTTATACTTCAAGGTGTTCTCTGCGATATTGTGCAACATTCAGAATTCTAATACACATATTCGAAATACATACTGGTCATTATAGAGGCGATATATTTCTCTAAATGTATCTTGGTGCAATAGGTGCATTGTACCATTTAATATATTTAAAGGGCAATGTGTCTGTGCCCACTCCCACCATTTTTCCAATCTTCCAAGCAGCCACTTTTAACCAAGAATTTTTCTGCCGTCTGTCTGGAATAATCCATTTATTAAAAGGGGGGTATTTGTATTTGACAGCCAAACCCGTACTATGAACCAAGTAATGTTAGACGGAAAATATAAATAAAGTGAAACAAAATAAGTCATAAGCTTAGTCTGAGCTTTGACGTGATAACACATCAGACACTTATCCCAGTAATTATCCTTATTGGCACTCACTGTGGACACATCATCCCTTTTACAGACATAGTTTGACCTGCAGAGTATCAGGCAAAATGGCGGCGGTGAAATGGATGGAGGACGAAAGCGAACAATAACCAAGAGTTGACGGTACAGCGTACATATCATTTACGTTTCCTACGCTGGGAAGGTAGGTTTTTTTTTAATGCTGCTTGCACGGACCCCGCGGTTTGGGCGAGCCGAGGGGACGCGTGTACGCTCGGTTTGCCAGCATGTTGGCCGGGGTCCTCGCCTCTGGTGCGGAGCATTAATGGACACGGCGGTGCGCGACGACAGCGCGAGCCGGGCGATGTCTGTTTGATGCGGCCGGCGCGCGTGTGCGTGTGCGCGGACGCGGCCGCGACTCCCGAAGTGTTCAAGCCTGGAGCGTGTGATCGCGGCTTCAGGGGATTTTTTTCCACGGGTGCGCGTTTGCTTGCAACTCCGACAGAAAAAAGTTTCGCAGGCTTAAAAGCCGCTTAAGTTAATAGGAACTTGACGCCGTGCCCCCTTGTTTTACGCGGCTGATGTCAGGGATGATACAAAGCAGTGTCAGTCATCGTGTGATGTAAACCCTCCGTGCCGGAAGATTTTCCCCCACACCTCTTTTATATAGCTTTGTACATGAGCTGCATCGTCGCAGCTGCAGCTCAGGCTGCACGGGGAGCTTTGACACTTGGATCCCGCAGACGGGGGCGGGCTGCGTCGGCATCCCCCAGACTGCCGAAGGGCGCATTCTGCGCATCTTGCGCACCTTACGCAGCCAGTGGGCCGCACGTTGCGCCAAGCTCACCTGCCAACTTCCTTGGGCCTCACACTCCTCCCCCCGTCCCGCCACGCAGGGATTCACTCGTATTTTTAATCATACCTGCAGTGTCCACTCGTGCCTCAGTAGTGAGCTACTGAAAATAATGATTCTGGCTCCAGAGCTGACTCTCACCTGTTTTATGCATACGGTACTGACTACACTTATATGAAACGTGGTTATTAGTATGGAATAATTATCAACTGACATGTAATATGTCTCTGCACTGCCACCCTACTTTTCCTGGACCATAACATATGACCTTAATTCAACATTCCTTGTCTCAGAATTTAGTTGGGTCACTGCTGGAATATTTTTAACAAACTGCTCTAATTTTTGAATATAGGATAAACTGTAGACCTACCCTAATTATAAGTGTTTTTCATGCCATATCTTTGTACTGTACCTGTTTTAACCTACCAAGTACCCAGTGTAATTCATCGTAATAGTATTTATACATTTATATCAGTTTAATGTTAATCAGTATAATACTTTCTTAATCCAGAAATTTTAGTAAATATTTATTAACTTGATTTATGAATGTGATTTTCACAGAAAGTAATATATATCTCTTCTTTGCATATTATTTAGAGTATTGTGCAGTGACCTGTTGGGGGGCCTGTGGTCGCATTGCCTCTAAGGTTATGGGTTCTAATTCTGCAAACGCTCTGGTTGTGTGGTGTTCAGTGTCGTTCAGGTTTTCCTTGCGTACTCCAATTTCCTCCCACAATCCAAAGACATACAAATCGGTGTGTCTATGCTGCACGTAAAGTATGTATGGGATTTGATCCCTCACTAGTGTGCAGAAGGTTGCTGGTTCAAATCGCATAGTTGGCGGAAATGAGGCGTTGTCTGACCTTGCTTTGTACATTGATTTGGATAAAGGCAACTGATAGATAAAATGAAAATGATTTTTTGTGTGATGGTAGATTAGCTGTCGGCAAGTTTCCATCCCAGGGTAGTGATTTCTGTGTCCGTCAGGGATTCGGTTCTGTCCTTCATGGCTGTCCATAATGTATCTATGTCTGTCAGATAGCAGAGGGACCTGCTCGCCTATTTCCCCAGTTCCCTGCCGGTCCGCTTTCTGATTTGCACCATCAAGCACAACATGGTGCTGTGCACGACAGCAAAGCCGCCAGCCTCCGCCATTGATGACTGTGGCCTTTCCTCCAGTGGCCGCCCAACTTATCCCTGCCAATTTAGACCCTCCTTTTTTCTCTGTGTGTGACAGTGGTGTTGTATCGGGCCCCTGTGGGACTCCAGGTCACAGTCGTTAAACACATTGCCGAGCAACCAGCCCCTGCTTCGGAAAAGCGCTTCAGCTGATTGAGGCGCTCAGGGGTCCCCGGACGCCGCTGTCCGATGGCCCTGCCTTCAGCCTGGGCTCTCTCTGCCCTGTTTCCTTTCCCAGAACCGCGAGCCGTTTGACAAATAGTAATGATGTCTAAATCTGTGCATTGTGCCAATCAGGTTGTGTTTCTGTGGGAATCGGTGGCAGAGAGACGCCCAATCGATCTTATAGACCTTTTGGTTAATTGGTACTGTGATTATTACTTAGCAAATGAAAAGCAAAAGTATTTCTGTTTAACTAGTTTTGATCCAGCAAAATCCAGTATGATGGTTCTCTATAAAAAAACAAATTATAATATAATTTTAATTTAAAAAAAAAAACCTTATTTCACTGTATAGCTTGCCGAGTCTTGGCCGCTGTACAGCCTGTGTTTCCTATAACTGGATTGGTTGGGCCATTGATCACATTTCTGTAAGGATTCCTTAGCCATTTGGTTTGTTGCTTGGTTTAGTGACAATAAAATGTGGCATTTATACAAAAGACAACCACTGGGCACTGAAATTGGAACTCTGCTCCCTGCATACCTTTGATGGTAAGGCACCCTCCAGCAGGGCAGAGTCGAAGGTCTTACGGCAGTGCATTTAACGGGCACAGCTCGGAATCATGACATCACCGTTGCAGAGGTCACACAGAGGCTATAAACGGAAAACCCCGGCTGTATTTTTTTTATGCCTCTGAAACCTGCTGGATGCACTGGACTCTGTTTATTCCTACTTTGCGCTGGGCTGAAGCCCTTAAGTGTGCAGTGCTTGGAGTGTTTTGGAGGGGCTGAGTCAGGTGGCACGTTAAAAAAAAAAAAAAAGAAAAGAAAAAGAAAAATTCAGCACTTTGGAATCTGGAGGCATGTTCAGAAGGTGCAGACTGGGGCCATTAAATCACAGATACTTGGAATGATGAATATATTACAATAAAAAATAATATATACAGGGGCTGGTGTGTCCTTTAGTGGATCAGGAGTCTATTATTGTGATGAAGGTTGTGGGCTTGGATCTCAGTAATCGCATCACAGTTGCGACCTTGAGCAAGGGCCCTAACCCCAGCTGCTCCAGGGACACTGCCTCACGTCGGCTGTCTGTCCCTTAGCTTTGGACAAAAACATCTGGTAAATGTAAATAAAATGAAATTATGGCTGCACTGTTGTCTGATTTGCGAATCTGTGGAGACCGGCTTCCTTTGTGCTGTTTGTTTTTAAATGTCCATTTGTACCTTCGCATCTCATTCGATGGCAGTGCAATCTGCAGTATGCAACCATCAAAGTTAAGAAGTTCGTAGATCTAAGGTGTGAGACGGAGATAGTCTAATGTCCGCTATAAATCGATGCTCTCATGTAATGTACTGAGGTGAGTCCTGTAAATAGTGGGGTTTTACCTGTTTCCATATGGTAGGGGTACATTCTGTGCTGTGCTGGTTTTATGGTCCCCACATTAGAGGTGTAAACCATCCGGAGGTAGAAATCCATCTACCAGACACCTGAGCTCCATAACCAACAAAAGGTTGCACAGAAACCTGAGAATCCACTATTAATCTATGTTATGCACTTAATACATGCAGGCCATGTATGGCTCTGGGTTGGGATGCTGTGTGTGTGATCAGAAGGTAATTGGTTCGAATTTCATGGTTATCAGAGTGATTTCACTGTTGGGCCCTTGAGCGAGGCCCTTACAGTTACTCCAGAGACAGTCTGACCCTGCTTTTCAAAAAGGCTTTGGGTAAAAGCATCAGCTAGATAGATGTTACGCATTAAAGAGTGAGCGTGGTTTTGTGTGTGCAGCCTACTTCAGAACGCATAGCAGTGTGGCACCTTTTGGTTCTGGTAACCTGAATCATGCAGATACTTTTTCCGTTTATATGAAGCTGTACAGAGTGTCTGAGGAAGAACTCTTGTAAGGATGCGTTTTTCAGAAGTCCACTTGGAATATTTATCCATTAAGTGCAGTTGTAAATGTCTATCTCCCTCCGTCTGGTTTAAGCATACAAACCCGGGGGCCGCTGTTGTTTGTGTGAGACATCAGTGCCCGTCTTCCCTTGGGAAAGTCATGGAAATTCTGTAGCAATCCCTCTGGAAGGGTGTGTTTGTGTTATGGCCCATTAGGGTAGGACTGCAGCAAGGTGCCGGCTCCCCTGTCTGCCAGTCCCCCCTCACGGGCTCATCGCTCACACGTCATTAACGGTGTCCTCCTTAGCCAGCTAGCTTTACTGCTAATTTGGATTTTTTGTGCTTATGTTCAATACTCACATGGGTACTGGGCACCGGCGCACAAGGGTACGGTGTAGTGGCAATACTCACATGGGTACTGGGCACCGGCGCACAAGGGTACGGTGTAGTGGCAATACTCACATGGGTACTAACTTTTCGGGACTACACGGACATTTATTTATGACCACGATTTGGCAAGCAGATTAGTACTATGCCTAAAATATTAATGAGGCATTTCGTGATGCCCAAAGGTTAGTGATCAGTATAAATTCGGCAAATCCTTTGGTTTCATAAGCGTGTCAAATTTTAAGCTGCAGAAAGTACTGCCACACCACAGATGCCTTTTTACCTGGTCTCCTCTTTTAAAATATGTTATGGCTGCTGAGCTGTTCCTTTCTTCATCTCCACTTCAGTGAATATCACCCTGGAGTATACCAAACCACAGTATATCAAAACAGTATTATGTGGTGTGCACCGCTACTGTGCATATTGCACTGAAGTGTACCAAACCACAGTATACCAAAACAGTATTATGTGGAGTACACCGCTACTGTGCATATTGTACTGAAGTATACCAAACCACAGTATACCAAAACAGTATTATGTGGAGTACACCACTACTGTGCATATTGTACTGAAGTATACCAAACCACAGTATACCAAAACAGTATTATGTGGAGTACACCGCTACTGTGCATATTGTACTGAAGTATACCAAACCACAGTATACCACAACAATATTATGTGGTGTGTTCCGCTAACCGAATTTAATATACATAAAGATTACTAACTTTTTGGGTGTCACAAAATGCATCTCATTAATATTTTAGCTGTACTATTAATTTGCGTATGAAATTGTGGGCTGTATAGTATCGAAAAGCTGGCATCCCACCAAATGCTTTGCCCATTTTCTAAAGCCCAAGTGATTATTGCGCATGCTTGATATAATATTTATATGATATCGCCCAGCCCAAGTACTGGGTATCAGCAATACCCACGAGGGTACTGGGTATCAGCAATACCCACGAGGGTACTGGGTATCAGCAATACAAGGATACTGGGCACTGGCAATGGTCGCCAAGGTACCCCCTATGTATGCCTTCCTGACTGACTCATTAAACTGAGTGCAGCCTTACCTGCTTACACTGAAGAGATGATGGATGCAACAGTGACAGACCTCATTCTCACAGTTCATCACAGTGAGAAAATAAACCAGTCGTTGATAAATAATAATAATAATGGCAAAGAGACTATGAACTGTGTTACTGTCACAATGAAACCAATTAAACCCTCTTGGTATAGCCCAGTAACTGAAGCGATTATTGCAGTTAGTGTCGAAATTGTTTCTGCTGTTCTAATTGCTGTATTTGAAGACTGTGACGTGTGCGATGCCATCGGTAAGGCCCCAGAGCACCCGAGTAACTCTGAGTACTAAGTAGGTCGCCGTCGGCTCTCCGGTCTGTCTCCTGGTGCCGATTCTAATGTGTGATGCTTGGAGCCGGTCGCAAGGGCTCGCGACGCAGGGGAGGAAACGGCCCTGAATTAGCAACTTTGTACGAGATCAGCTGCCAAGACAAGATATTTCCGTAATATGTCAGATCTCCCGAGAGCGTGTACGCCAGCGTCTTTTCAATTAGTGCTGGGAAAGGAGGGTGACGTCCGGGGACAATCTGCGCTTTTTCGACTTCGATCTGCTTGAAACTCTGGTTCTATTCATCTTCGTTCCTGATCTGCAAACAGCTCATCAAATGGCTTGGTAGACATTACCTGAAATCCTTGGGTTAAGTGCAGATGAACCTCAGGAATATTGCACAGTACGTGTATATTTATATGATTATAATTGCCCTCAGTTACATTTAGATGAGTTGTCTTTCAGAATAGCCAACAGATCTCTTAGGAAATGTTTGTTCTTATCTCAGATAGACTCTTTTTGAGATGATAAAGACCTCTGTTATTCTCACCTGGGCCAAACTGTGCTCTGTTCACAGCAAACAAACTGAGTGTCTGTGGGCCTTGCTTGTGCCAGTGTTTCAGCCGACTCCAATTCTTTCCCCCTGATCTGTGTTATACATTCGTATGACCACATGGTGGCAGCATGGGCTCAGATATCCTGCAGAATTCTTAAACACAAGCTGGGTAGATACTTTTGAGGAATGGTCAGTCCGGAGAAGTGTGGGCAGATGATTCCCCTCTGTGTGGTGCTGCTTTGCTCCGTGTTGGAAATGACCGGCAAAGATTTATAAACTTGTAGCAAATCCTGCTGGCATGTTGGTCTACAGGGCCAGGACAGTACAGTGCTGCAATTATTCCTTGAAAATTATGTTTTTGAGGCGAACTGGGGAATGAAACCTTTTCATCATGTCTATGCAGAACATTAATGAACATTAATTCCAGACTTCATTTGCGGCTTTTTCCTAAAAGGCTTTCTTCTCTTGATATTGCAGCTTACAGTATATTGCTATTACAGGTTTTAAAAAAGTGTGAATATGACTACATTTTTAAAATACATAGAATATATATTTTTAGCATGTCTGTGTTTAATATGAGCTATATATTGGTCCCTCATTTTGGAAAAACCCTTTTGTTAGTTGGCTGTGCCTGAGTAAGACCTTACAGAGCGGACCTTGGCTACCGTGGAGTAAAGGCCTCTCTGGCCAGTTAGTTTTGGAGCCATCTTCTGGCGGCTGGTGGGATTGCAGCTTTGGGAATGGCGGCAGGAATCCAGTCGGAATTCGCCGTGAGCGGTCCCTGCGTGTGACCCGCTTCTCATGTACCCTTGTGCTTGTCGGCGCCACTTATTCCCGCTTGTCACCGGTGAGCTGTCCTCTCTGCCTGGACTCTACTGACTTGCGCACGCTGCTGCACGTTATTAAGCGAACACGTAGTCGCTCCCATGTCCGGATGCCTGGATCGAGGCATTAAAGATTCCCTTTCAGTGTGGAAGCGGTCAGGTATTGATGAGCAGCATGGCTGGGCGTGGAGCCCCTCGTCAGGGTAACGGCGGTAAGGCGTGCGGAGCCTCGCCACGGCGCTGCCCGTCCTGCTTTCTTAAGACGGTATTAATTGGGATGATGAGAGGCTCCTCATTTTCCTTTGTATACATTAACCCTTATCCTCATTAGCACTGCGTTGCCTCCCAGCAAGGCTCCCCTTCACCCCCCCCCCAGCCTCGC
>JABFEA020000046.1:2656185-2670060 GCA_019775915.2 Cyphomyrus plagiostoma
CGCGGGCCCCCCCGCCCCCCCCGCCCCGCCCCCCCCCCCCCCCCCCCCGGGACGTTTGTCTTGAGCTTGGATATAGCCGCCATTCCTCATGGATCCTTGGCGGGCGCGAGCTGCACTCCTGAAGATGGCAAAGGGGCTGCAGACCAACCACTAGCCAGAAAGATTATTTGCGGGTCTGTGGCCCCTGGTGAGACAACCACCCCCCCCCCCAGAAACCGCCCGGCATCTGATGGTTACGGTGGCGGTATGTTATGCCGATGTGGTCTGTCAGGCAGAGCCAGCTGTGGGTGAGACAGGAAGGGGGTAACGACAGAACAGCTGGCAGGGTCAGGGTGGAAGGGCGGGGGAACCCAGCCTGTCGGGCTGCTCCCACATGCTTGTGCTCCAGGTTTGATGTCGATGTCGCATTTGTTCCAGAATCGCCTCACGTTGTTCTAAGCTACCCCCAATGAATTCTGAGTCAGTGTTTTTATTCCAAGGATTTACATAATGTATCATGTAAAATACTCTATACTGTACAAACTGAACGCACGACAGTACGACGCTGATTGGCGTCCACTCAATACCAATGAGATCGCCATGTAAATGGCTCCAATAATTGATTAGGATTAGATACGGGGGGCATGAAGGAAAGTGGGGGGGGGTCCCAGCGTCTGACGCCAGCGGGGTCATCAGAGGTCAGCCCCGTGTGGACCGTGAGGCACAACTCCGTGTAGCTGCTGCAGGCAGCAACGCATCAAATGCGCTCGGTCAGCGGTCGATGGGCTGGCGTATTTATTCAATATGGACGGAGAGATTTATGAAAGGCTTTACCATAAACAGTTTTTGCTCCCTGTACTGGCTGTCAGGCAAAGAAGACCTCATCCGACAGCAACACATGTACAATGCAGGCACAATTTTTTCAGTATTTTTTATTCTACATCTCTTTATATTACAACAATATAATTTGAATAACTGGTTTTTAAAACAAATGCTGAAGTTTGGACATTTGAAATTGTAAATAAACATGCTATTATTTATTTTTGTTTACAGCAAGTCAAGTTGGTGAAATATATAAAGCTGTATCACCATCACGATACACGCAGTCAGGGTTATGGTTTGGGTTCTTCTACTGAGTTTTAACGCACAGTAGCATACAGTCCCATTTATAACCCTCTTCAGTGTGACGCACTGTAATCAAGAAGATCAGTTTCAAAATGATCTGTAAGCCAAGCATTTCCTCACCTGAAGTAAAGTTTCAGATAATCATATGAAGTCTGATTACGGGGTTAGTGCCTCTGTTACGAGTCCTTGGTGTTTAAAACCCTTAACTGGGCATTCTGGGGCTTTTCTCGGGCTGATTGATTCCTTTGAGACACGCCGTGGTGTCAATGAACTGGATTGTGGGTGTAGCTGCGTGGAGACACACCCCCCCCCCCCCGGGGCGCTGCAGTGCGGGACATAGAGGGGCAGTCAGATGGTTTCTCTGGTCGGGGGGGGGGCGACATGGCAGGGGCCGGCAACCGGTGACGTCGTAGCGGGCGGAGAACAAGGGCCATGAAGGCTCATGAATCAATCGGGATAATGGGGGGAGGCTGGTGCGTAATAAATAATACAGTAACAACCGTAACTAATGAGCTAGTGCCTGGGTACTTTTCAGCGGCTCATCCCCATATAACAAGCCACTAATAATCCCAGAGAGCGCACAGATGATAAAGCTGCAGCGAAAGGCAACACCTGTGCAATTAAAAACACACCCTCTTTCACACATTCCATTAATTTCAGACTTCTGCAAAAGACCCAACGAGCATGCTAATAATCTAGTCTACTTGACTCCACGTCTAGTCGAAACAGGGCGTCTAATTAGATAAAGGTAATTAATTAGCGATAAATGGAGCTAATCAGACCGAGTTAGCGGTCTCTCTGTCTCAGGATTAAGACGCTGAGATCTCCTACTATATCACCCGTCCGCCCGTGAAATGTATAAAAATGGTCGCGTGGGTTTTCGCTCTTCCCCCCCGAAAAGGACTCCTGGCTTGATGAGCCTGAATGTGGTGAGGGAAACCCCTCAAAGAGCAAAGGAGGGGGGTTTCAAATATATATTATCTATGTTGCAAACAAAGTAACCACACCCTAATAAAGTATAATGTATGTTAGAAATATTATGTCCTGATATTAGGATTTACATTAACCGCAGGAATCCTTTGTCTACTTAAAGTATGGGTGTTCTGTACCTGAATGTCATCTGGTGACACATTATATGCAAATATAGCTCTGTTTTATATGTGCACTAATTCAACATAAATTTCAGAGGCGAAGCTTTAGGGATTAAACCAGTAAAAACATTAAACACTAAATCAGGCCCTGACGGAGGGTGACAGTACTGAGGAGTGTGACATTGGGGTAGCTGTACACAACGCGCTGTCCTCTCATTAAGTAGTATCTTTAAGATGCCTCTGCGCAGCAGAACCTTCTGGAATCTCCATATGGGCTCGGGATTGCCTGGGATTTTCCGGGATATGGACACAGTCACTGTAGTGGATGCTGCATTGGAGCAGAGGGAAGGGAAGATGTGGGCGAGGCAGCGGGGATGCCCCCGTCACGCGAGCGTTTCCGCAGCATTTCTGTAATGTTTGTTACGGCACATATAAGCACCGCTACCCGATCACTAGGGACCCGTCTGCGGCAGGCAGGCGGGCGGGCGGGGGGTGTGGGGGCGTCCCTCCCCTGATACACATTATTAGAGGTTCCTCTTACAAAAGACAAGCAGGCAATTTGGCTGTCAGCGTGATTGTTTGAAAAGAATATGTTTATCCGGGAGACACCCGGGGGGCTGTGCAGGGATGGGGGGGCTCTGAACGCAAATCGCCGGCGTGCTCTCGACACCCGCCGTTATGCATTTGTCAATACGGCGTTTAATAAATGCCACGTCCACGAGACGCAGCCGGGACGCTTCACGGCACCCGAACGCGGCGTGACCTCCGACCCCTGCTGACGTGCCGCTTCCTGTTTGACGGCGGCCCACGCTAATTGGACCAGGGGAGAGATGCTGGAGCGTTCGGCTGTTTCGAGGCGTAACACGACCTGAGATTCAGCAGCGTCCTAAATAAAACAAAAAATTGCTAATACTGTTGCTAGGAAATGAATGGATATGAAAATGATGCGTAACGTGTAAATTGGTGAATAAAATGCAGAAATTCTTGCACTATCTGAATCATAGTCATGTAATATAATAACATTATTATGATAATGATAATTTTGCTAATAAGCATACGCATGCTATTACAGAAACTGGTGACAGCTATTTGTTTAATTATAGTCGTATCTGACAGGGTAATTACACATATGCTATCAGCAGTGGAGCACCCGTCAGAATGTGTACGTCTTAATTTGAGTGCATACATGTAGCCAGGCGTGACTGGGAGGGTGACAGGAGAAGGCTGCTGTCACAGGCGGGGCAAGGCAGTGACGTGCAGGGAAGCCAGGCTGATCGTTAGCCCAGGTGCCGGGAGTGCCTGTTTGACCACACCCCCTGTGCAGGAAGTGGGTGGAGTCAGAGGACATGATGACATACTGGCCGGCTGGGGGCATGTCTCAGTATCCAGCTCTAGTCCATTTGTGTCCAATCAGAATGGACAGAGTGTGCCTCACAGTGTGTGTGTGAGCCTGATCTTCACAGACGAAAATGTGTTTCAATCGTAAAAAAGAAGGTTTGTAATGTACTGCCTTGTTAAAATGCCTCTTAAAATGGAAATTTGATTATAACAAGATGAGTTATCTCCATACATATTCAAGTTACCGGTGCAGCCTGTACCTGTTTACTTATGAGTCAGGGATCCGTACCGCCAGATGCGCTTTGCGCACACATGTCCGCCAATCGATTTCCTTGTTGCGTGCTGTGCAGGACCCACTCGGCAATCAGCACGGTTATTAGCGGCGCGAGAGTGTTTGTGGGGGCGGGAGCCGAGCTGGAGTTTAGGATGACCCGCCCCCCCCACCCCAGTGACCTTTGACCTCTCTCTGTGACAGGGGCAGGCACACGTTTGCAGAAACCGCCCTGATATGTGCCACACAAACACTTCTGCCAAGTTCTCCAGGGCCCGGAATGCATGTATGCGGAGTCTGAGTATCTGTGGTTGTGCATCTTCACACCTTTCGGAACCTGTGGAATGTAATTACAGCACCTCAATATAATTACAGTGCTGGGCTGTAAAAATACTTACGTGGTTGATAACACTTTACTTGAGGGGGCACAAATAAGTGCAAGTAACTCAGTTACTATTCAAGTACAAGTCACAAACAAGTATAGTAACTGCATGAAATACATTAACCGTTATGATTGATTAATATGAACGAACATGGGTTCAGTACATAACTAACACTTAGTTACTGGTTAATTAATACATTAAATAAGAGTGTACTAATACATTATTTGTGCCCCCACAAGTGACGTGTCCATGGGGTTTAATTGCCTGAAGCAGAGAGCCCCTCCTGCAGGCTGGTGGGAGTCAGCACATCCCTGACAGCAAATGAATTGGTCACTCTCCCCACCCCCCCCAGCACTGACTCTGGGGTCACCTCACCAAAACGACAGAGGGTGTCGTAGCATTTGTCCGTGGTGGCTCAGAAAATGGCAGGCAGTGATCACTGGCCTCCCTGTGCAGACATGGCAGTCCTGGCCAATCTCGCCACGCTGCTGCCAGTTAGAGTTTACTCACGTGACAGTTTAATAGTGCATGAGTGTGAGATGTGGGCAGGGAGGTGTGGGGTCCGGGGGTGGGGGGTGGATTGCTCTGTTTACTTGGGCGATCTGTCCCCGGCGCCCGCAAACAGAGAGCGGGAGCAGCACATGAGCCCCCCGCACTTAAACGCAAAAAATGTACTGATTTGGGATGATAACAGTGCCCCCCCCCCCCCCCTTACGAGGGGCAAATCTCCAGGACACATCAATGTGAACGGACAGTGGTAATGCGCCATGGACGCCGAGACGGAACGCGGATCCTGGCGAGTCACACGTCTGAGAGCGCGGGCGTCAGGCGAGGAGACAGCGGCAAAGCCGTGCTGTGTGGGCCCGGCGTCGGCCTTCTCCACCGACTGATGGGATGGAGCACATGTCTCAGCTGGGCAAAATCAGCACCCTGATGGGGGAATCAAGCACAGACTCCACCCCCAGCCAAGGACACTACTTGTTTTCTGTATTCCCTGGCTATTTTTATCCCATGTGCCTGTGTAAACACCACGGCTGTCTAACACAATGCCTGTTTTTCTTCTTAGCAGTTCTGGGTACGGGAATTCCCCCTCCCCCCCCGATAAACGGATAATAGTGGGCGATGTTGGCTTCTGGAGAGCAGAGGACAGTTTTTGCATGAACGAAGGCAGGTGTTTAACTGCTGGGTGGCTTTGGGTTAAAAAAAAAAAAAAGAAAGAAAATCAGAGTCCTTTGGAGGCTCAGGATTGTAATGCTTGAGGCGCGGCCATCTTGGTGCCGGATTTGGCCTGTTTTTGTCACATAATTCAGTTTTTTTAATGTTCAGCCTGCATCACAAACCGTCAGGGAGACGCTGGCGTGTGGTAAATTAGTAGCAGCTCGGCAGCCGGCAGCAGTGTGTTTACCGATTCACCGCTTGTCAGCTTTCGCCCGAATCACACCTTTTTAATTAATCGTTGTTTATTTTTTTAACTTGTCAATTAGTGACTAGATCAGAGTCTGTTTCATCCGATCCCGCTCTGATGTGCTCGCCGTTCCTTAGCTGTCAAAAAGCTTCTAGAAGGTTCACAGGGAATTAACTCGCTAAACCCACTGGGCTCCTGTATCCCCTTCTCCTGGCACACGTCAAAAAAAAAGGAGGAATAGGAGGAGAGGCCGGGGGGAGAGCAAGGACCCTGTGTGGGACGGGGCGGCCAGACTTAGTCCGGTCACACCCTGCTCACACGCCAAGGTGTCTGGGCCCGCTGACTGCCTGCGCCGCTTGAAATGCGTGTGTGCGCGCGTGTGTGTGGGGGGGTGTTCCGCAGTTTACGTGAATCCTGAGCCAGGGTTTGCTGCGGAGGCGACACGCCTGTTTAACACGGGTCTGCACAAAGAGCTTTTTGTAGGTTGCCTATTTATTTATTCATGTCTCTGTCGATGCGCCTGTTTGTTTACGCATCGCTCCGCCGCTCTCTGCTGCCAGTTGTGGGGTTACACAATGTTTACACTTGTATGAATTTAAGATGTACGAAGCCCATCGAGACACACGGCATCTGCAGACTGAAAAAATGAATATCCTGCACAAAAAAATTACGAGCAATTGTAGCGTAAAGAGATTTCCTTTTGGGTGAGGCGTTCTTCAGTTCAGCTACTGTAATGTCGGTAATATCTGATTCTTTCCATGGGACTGTTACGACGGGTCTCACTTTTCCCTGTGATTAATTTTGTTCTTCATACACAATTAATATTATTCTGTTTCATTAATTGTTTCCTAATGGGCTCCTTTTCAGCATTAATGCTTACATAAATGCCAGATTTGCTTGTTAAAATGTCTTTTTTAGGATTTAAATGGTTTCACGTGGAGTTGAAATGGAGAGATCTCATCGCTGTGCTTCGTGAATAGGTAGCGGTTGGCCTTGTACTGGAAGCACTGGGAATACTGGGAGCACTGGGGATGGGACATGCCTCGATTCCACCGTTCAGCATTACTGAGTGTTGAGTAACTGGAGGTGTGGCATTAAGTGGTACATTAACACCATTCCTGTGTTTATGCAAATACACCCACTTCTTATGCTTGCCCAAGTCTCCACCGGCGCCATTTTCATTGTAATTAGCATGGCCCTGGTTACGGCCTCGCATTATTCTGGGCTGTTTTCTTTGCGGTTAAACATTTCCCTGGCATCTCCGCCGTCTGCCTGCCCGCCTGCCTGCCTGCCTTGCCTGCCTGCCCGCCTGCCGCATTATGCATATCAGGCCCTCGGCGGCTCAGCTCTGGTAGGGCAGCCTGTTACTTTTTTCATTATGGTTAATTCTAATGCCGACTTGATATCCAGAATTACGGCTTTGAAGATGGACTCGGGGGAATATCAGATTTAAGCACGCTCCCCTGCCTCACAATCCCATGGGTGCTCGAATCTTGGTTAATTAGCCCTACCTGTGGGCTGGAGGCTTTATTTTACTTTTCTCTTATCCTCTCCAAAGTCGTGATATTATTAAGCCTGTGCCCGTCTCTGCCCCTCCATGCAAATCGAGCCTGTGGATCCCCCCACCATAATCCGTCAGCCTTGAATCCGGAAGAGGGACCCGTGAGGACAGAATAGGCGACGTTCCCAGAGATTCGCTCAGCGACTGTTACTGTAGCTGGAACTTTCCTGTGCCTGGTTCCCTCCTGATGATTGTAGCGAATCGGCATGGGCGGTGTGTGGGTTCGCGACCCGCCACCGGATCCTGCCCCGCCGTCTCTGACTGCCGACCCCGCGGCTCTCCAGCTTGTGAAGCACAGCGCGACACTGACACACCGGCCGTTAATCCTGTGCCGCGTTTCAGGCATGTTCATGGTCCCCGCCGAGGCTTCCACGCCGTTTACAGAAGCGTCAGAACAGCAGAAACTCTGTGGAAATCACAAAAAGAGCGTGTGCTGTCGAGGAGCAAACCCCACCTGCACAAAGACAGCACTTTGCACTGCCAGAGGGGGATCGCCGTGCGCCTGCACACGGATACCACTCATGTCGGGGTGGGGGGTACAAAACACATATAAATACCAAGGGGATTTCTCTTACAGGGTATGGGGTCCTCAAAAGAAACAGCAAATCATTATTTAAAGAGGGATGTTCATTTTTTCATGTTTTTCCCAGGCTTACTGCTGAATATACCTTCACATGTCAATTAGGGTCCCCGTGTGGTTCTCGCAATCTTCATTGTTATTTATTTCGTCAGGTAGGAAACACTTAGAGAATCGCTTCTTCTGAATTATTGCCTTTGAGCCAAATGCACTTTCTACCTGCTGCAGCTGAGCGGCGCGGCGTGCGCTGAAGGTCGCAATCGAGACTTGGCCAGGGAAAACTCGCCTGTCGATGCAGGCCAATGAAGGTGCATAAGATGGAGGCAATGGGGAGTACAGGGCTGGCTTTTAGAAGCATGAGGTGCAAGCAGCCCATAACATGGCAGCTTCTCTGAGCCGTCGGGCGGCTCACCTGAACCCTAGATCCATATTGGGGAATCACCCTTGTCTGCTGAGGCTAATGGACGCTGATGTAATACACCATTCAATATCCGGGGAAGGGGCTTAAAGAAGCCATAAAGCCTGCCAGCGGCCTCTAATAACAGGGCCATCACACTCCCATTAGATGTGATGGTGGAGAAAGCTGTGGGTGGTCACAAGGCAGCACTGCAGTACGGAGGGTGGTCGTGAGGCAGCAGTGTGGGGCCACGGGTGGCCATGAAGCAGCGGTGTGGAGCCACGAATGGTCAAGAGGCAGCGGTGTGAGGCTGCAGGTGGTCAAGAGGCAGTGGTGTGAGGCTGCAGGTGGTCAAGAGGCAGCGGTGTGAGGCTGCAGGTGGTCAAGAGGCAGTGGTGTGGGGCCACGGGTGGTCATGCGGCAGCGGTGTGGGGCCGCGGGTGGTCATGCGGCAGCGGTGTGGGGCCGCGGGTGGTCATGCGGCAGCGGTGTGAGGCCGCGGGTGGTCATGAGGCAGCGGTGTGGGGCCACGGGTGGTCATGAGGCAGCGGTGTGGGCGGAACGGCCTGCAGATCGATATGTCTGTGAGTGTGGATCTTCTGCAATGTGAAGGGGGTGGAGTTGGACTGGCTCCCTCCCCCCCACCGTCTGCTTACTGTTGATTGGTTAGAGGGTAATCAAGTGGTTGGCCCCCTTATTAATTAGTGTCCTGCTCCCCTCCCCATCCTCTCGGGCCTGACTGAAGGGGCGTGTTGGTTTGTGCCAGGCGCTGATCTGCGGGGCCCGTAGTTGGCCTGCTGGGGCACTCTGCAATATAACATGTAAACAAGGTTTACGAGGGGGCAGCAAGCGCTGAAGGCCCGACCGAGGGGCCCAGACTGTCCGTATGACATTATAGAGTGGGGCTGGAGTGGCCCCAACCCCCCCCCCATATGATGCTATTAATGTTTACAAGCTTCTCACCCTGGAGGAGACCTGCTATCTCCCTGCGAATCAGATCACTGCCCGTCAAGGCGGCCAGGTACTCGTGTTTTTGGAGTCTGTCGCTCTGAGGAAATCCATGGCATAGACCCCCCCCCCATATGTATTCCCATGCCTTGTCCGTTCCGCCCGCCGGCCTGACACACGTCTTTGCAGCGTATTCTCCCTTTACCAGGCAGATCACCTTAACCATTCACCCCCACTGACTAACACTGACTAAACTAGACGGGGGGGAAGCTGCGGTCAGGGGACTGCCTTCGAGCATGGGGGGGCTTAGCATCGCATTACTGATGTGGCGGCTGTGGCCTTGCCTTTGGACGGGACGTGTGTCGGTCGTCCCAACCTTGACGATGGAATCCGAGCCAACTTACGGGATCAGCACTCCCCCCCTCCCCAAATACATCCTCCCCAAAAGGTTACCCTAGGGGCACAGGGGTGGGCAGTGGCGGTGGGCACTCTAATATAATTAGAGATAGGAGAAAGTCAGGAACGCTCTGACCCATGTCCGAAGGAACGGGGCACCTGTGGGGGTTCTTGGCCTATGGGGATCCCTGGCACGCCCCTCTCAGCAGTGCCGAAATGCTGAGCTTACAGTAAGGAATAAGTGACCCCCGAGAGACGGTCGCGTGGCACAGGGGCTTGCCCAGCTGTGCAGGAATGTTCTAGAGCCGCACTTTAACCTCTGACCATTAATCACCTAAGACACTCAATTAAGAGCCCTGAGCGCGGTGCCGGCTGATGCTGAAGTCGCGACAACGCAGAATTCGCAATGAAATCAAAGCGATTATCCACACGTCCCGGAAACTGACAGCTCCAGCCCACACTGTACACGCTTCAGCACAGAGGTGAAGGAAATAAACCCGCTGGAGTGTAGCATGTGACCATGGTTTTGCCACAATAGCATAACAGATCATTGTATGCAGCAATTAAACAGCTAAAGATTCGGCTCTTAATTGAGCTGGGGCTGCTCTGTATGCCCATCCTCCTCCGACTCCCAGCAGACAACGTCGTCAAGCTGCTCTGAGGGTCAGAGAGGCTTTTCCTGGTGGTTGACCTTGACACAGACAGATTTATCTGGTGTCATCCTCCCTTACTGGCTTCTGTTCTCAATAAGAGGTGCCAGGCTGAGATAATTCACTTCCCCTACCTCTCTCTCCCTTCCCTCCCTCCTTCCTTCCTGTTATTATCTTTTGTTTCATTCTCCCATGTGCACATCCGTGGATGAGACTTTCACTTTTCTTAATTCCCTCATTTGAATAGCCCTTCAGGCTTGGCTTGTGTGAGAACACGGGAGGCATGCTTCTACGCCCCGCCAAACGTCCCGCGGTTGAAGAGTTGCCTTACGTTGCGTTTTCCCCCCCCACCTAAAAAAAAAAAAAAAAACAAGGAGAAAGGAATAAAACAAAAGACAAACAAACAAGGAGATTCAGACTGAGGGCTTCCTGGTTTGTCTTTACCAGACTTTATTTTAACTGTTTTACGGGAAGCACAAATGAACGTCCCACAATTTAATTTGTGTGGGATTGCAGGGAACTGCGAGATGCTGCCTTTGACAGTTTAATTAGTGATGGGAGATGCTTTACAAAATCACACTCTGTAGTGTTGAATTTTAAAATATGATGAAAATGAATGGATGAATGTTACATTCATATAGCACTTTTCGAGACACCCGGCACACTGTACAGAACCGCTGTGTAGCACCCAGCCGGATCACGCGACGGCAGCCATTCTGCACCAGTACGCTCACCATACGGTAGCTAAGGTGCGGAAGGGGCAGGAGAGAATCACACTCTGTTGTGTGGAAATTAAAAGAATTAAATTAACAGTGTGGAGAAAAGTCACACTCTGTAATACAGAGTTTGGGATAGAACTGTGCTTTGTAGTGCTATTTCCAAAAGGACAGAGAACAGTCTTGTTTTCTTGTGTGATTTTGAAAAGTATGAAGAATCTCACTTTCTACTGTAATTTTTTTTAATTATGCTTTGAAGTACAGATTAGTTTTTAATTCTGCCTTCTGAATTATTAGGCTCAGATCAGGTTCAATTAACTGCTCAGACTAAGTAAACGATGAAAAAACACACGCTTGGTTCCTGATGATCTGTGAGCTGCAGTAGCATAATGCATAGATATCGCATGGTGCACAGTGAGGCCGGCCTGCTTGTGCACGCTTGCAGTGTGTATATAAACAAGCCGTTCATGTGAGTTAATTATTAATTAAACATGAGGTAGGAACATGGCACAGGGATAATGAAGGAGTCCCCAAAGGAGCCCTAAACAAACTGGGTGTGGGTAGCTCCGCCCCCCCCCCCCACGCACCGTGTCTCCAGCGAGGCAGCCAGCCTGCTAATGAGCCTTTCGTGGACCTTGTGTATGCGGTGACATCGACCTTTGACCCCAAGCCCGTATCGTCAAGGGAGCAAGAGGCAGAGAAGTAAGAAAAAAGAGGGAAAAAAAACAGCAGTGCGCTGGAATTGGTGGGGATGCTCGGAAGCTGTTTGCTCAGACTTTTAGTCGTCTGCTCCGTTGCCTGTCTCTTTACTCGCTTAGTCAGCCGTTTTATTACCCGATTGGTCACGCCTTTTCTAGCCTGCTCGATTGCCTGTTCGCTTGTTTCTGCTGCCATAAGTCTGTAAGTTCTAGCTCTGACAAGCTAAACTTTCCCTCGCTCACTGACGGGCACAAAGTCAGGGTCCTCTCTCAAAATCGGCGTGAGCGCACCTCCATGCCAGACGGATGTCTGCTAGTGATGCCGGACCGGAGCGGCTGCGTCTCATAACAATACGACCAGAACGACGCCTTGCCCTCGAGTTTGGCACTCACCAGCCTCTCCTCCCTGCCCCCCCCCCGGCCCAAAGCAATCGCAGTCAGAGCCCACGCACTTTGCCGCGGGGACTGTCCTCCATTTTGCTCCCTTGAAACCCCCACCCCCAGTTAATAGCGGCCTGGCAGTCTGTGGAAAACCCACATTTGCTTCCAGAGGACGCCGCCTGTGCGTGGCGTTAGCGGCCGGTTCCCAATGACGGCGCATAGCCGTCTAATTAGCTCTCGTGGTGCAGCGTCACGCGATTAAAGAGGCCGAAGGGGCCCTGGGGGCGCCGGCGGCTGAGAACATTCCCAATAATCATTTGTTTTGCTTTACTGTTAGGACCCATATCAGGGCCCGGCGCTGCGATAATTACAAGCTTCATCTCCCGTGTTTCTCCCTGCCTTCTGATGTTCATTAATAACAATCCAAGGTTGGAGGTTAAAAACTCATTTAATTGCCTTTATGTTAATGATATTATGAATGGCCGCGACACGGCTATCCCCGCTCGGCGCGGTACCCAGTCGCCACGCGGGTCCCCAGGAGGACTGCTCATTTTCCAGAATTACGGAGGCATCGCTGCCTCCTTGCAGGTGGGTGTCCCCCCTCCACCCACCCAGGATTAATGCATAGGCTGCTGTAGTGGGGACAGCAGACGGGTCCTCGGCACGCTGAATTTTCTAGAGAGCTTGATTGGGGAAGGGAATTTTGCAGACGCGCGGGCATGTTTAACTCCCTGCCCTGGATAGTTGGCCACTAGGTGGTGCGGTGGTTAAGGATGCAAACCCGTGCCCATTGGGTTGTAACTTAAGATGGGAGGTGAGAAGCAGGTGATGTGCTGCTACATGTTTCACAGAATGTGAACCTGTGTGCCTTGTGTCCTGCTATGTAAATACATAATTTTTAAAGGCAATAAGCCTACCATTCTTTTTTTTTTTACCATCCTCAGCAGCTGAGCTGTCATTCATAAAATAATAAAGCAAATTAATTTCAGCACCGGCCATTCGGGAGCAAAAAAAGGCCAGCTGAGATGGCTTTCTCCCACTGTCTATAGGTATATTAGCTGTAACGAGCCTGGCCATTCTTCTCTGATCCCGCACATTAACGAGCTGCAGCTGCATCAGAGATGCCGGGATCACCAGGCCCGGCACCAACACAGCCCGCTTCAGATCATTCTGATGCCCAGCCTCACGTAACAGAACTTCATGTCCCAGGCTGCATGCTGCATCCTGATTGGCTAATTGGAGGAACAGGCTCTTTGCATTAACAGCCAGGTGTACCTAATACAGTGGCCACTAAGTATGTATGAACACTATATATACACTAATATATACACTGGCCTCTCTTAGCTGAGCTGTTTCAGCCACTGGCAGCCAGTCGATTCTGAGACCCGGATCAGCCACCAGCAGGGCGTTCCTAGATCCGGGCCGGAGACGCCACCATGACCCCACAGTTCCCAGATCAGCATCCTGCCCCCGGATTGTCCAGCATCCCTGGAAAAAATGACCCACCACGGGATGCGTGAGCACTCGGCTCACAGAGCCTGCCTACGCGGCTGGCGTTCCGCCACTCTCAAAGGGGAATAAATCTTGAGGGGGGACGACGGCGAGGCAGCCATAATCCCCGGCACAAGATGGATGGAGGCCCCGCGAAAAATGTTTTTTTGACGCAGTGCCGACGCGCGCCGTAATGAAGAGGGGGCCGTGCAGCGCGGGCCGGTAGTGGCGCCTGCCGCCATCGACGCGACAGAAATGAGGCCACAGACATGATGAATGGCCGTATCTCTCCCCGCTAAAGGATGACCTGGATACTCCCTCCCTCCTCGTGCCGCACGGGCCGCCATTTTTCACCGCCACGCTCAGCCGCGGACCGGCTCAGGGGCTCCTTCCAAAGGCCCGGCCCGCCCCGGGGGGGGGGGGGGGGGGGGGGGGGGGGGGGGGGGGGGGGGGGGGGGCGGGGGGGGG
>JABFEA020000046.1:2684144-2704119 GCA_019775915.2 Cyphomyrus plagiostoma
ACTGCATCACCGACATGGGGAGGTCACTGCATCACTGACATGAGGAGGTCTCTCACACCTTCACCTCTTACTCTATTAACTGTGCCAGGAGCCCAATGTAGGAACTGAATACATCTTTATTTAGTAGCTGTTTAACGCTGATTGGGTCTCCATGCCAATCAATTAATCTTATTAAAATTCAGCTCTGAGAGGCCCTGTTTGTTTTACATAATTTCTCTTTGTTGACTTTTGGAAAAAAAGACAAAAAAATCGAACCGACCCCGGTGCTGTTATGTGGCTGTGTAGGATTCCGTTTTCCCGTATTCAACTTTCCACCCTCTCTTCAGGCCCCCCCAGGCTGAAACAGGCCAGCTGTTTTGCTTTATTCTTTGTAAATGCCGGCTTCCGTTTTCAGAGATTCACACGCCTGTCATACGCTGCTTATCTAAATCTACGAAAGAAAGCTGACCTACGCCATCAGCCCACCGATAAGTATCCTCTGTTTTGTCATTAATAACGTGAAAAATACTGTACTGCAGCTTTACACCATGTACTCTTATACGTCGAAACAGAAATGTCATTTAAATGGTTTAACTTTGATTGTTTTGGTCTTTCGGCATCTAGCATCTGAGTGACAACAGAGAAAAAAATCGATATAGGGTAAGCCACTGTCCCATTATCGACTATCGGTAAGGAGTAATGGTGTGATACTTTAACTGGTCGCATTCAATTTTCTTCAGCAGTAACCGCAAACCTAATAACACGATCGATTATACACCAAAGACTTCTTTGAATTAGCTTAATGTTAATTAACATTTTAAATTACTTTCACGGAATTGATTGGCATGTTTAACCATTGCTTTGATTTCCGTCTAATCGAAATCTGTTTAAAACAATGTACAGCCAAAACGAACATTGGAAAATTAATCACTTATGGATTTTTTTCTAAAACACAAATCTAAAACAAAGTCTAAAATAAACTTAGGAGTGAGTTGCGCGCCTCTTTAAAAATTGCTTGCAGGTTTCTTGTTAAGTTTTACCACCGCTATGTTTAAAGTTTAAAGTTATTATTTTATTATGTATGAATCGTGTCCAGTTTTTCTTATTTCTACAGCTTATCTCCAGAATCATAACTATGATTTATTTATGACAGCATTGGCCTGTAATTACAAAAGCGCATGTTTTTCAAATAAAATGAGCAGTAATACTAAAAATAATGCTAATCCATAACTTGAGTTGCAAACAAGTTTTTGTTTAGCAAACATATTTAAATGCAACCGCAGCGTGCCTAGTTGCTGTGTATGTGAATCAGAAATGAGCTTCTTGCTTACCAGTCAGTACCTTCATCTTTAATTATTGGTCATTGACAAATAATTACTTTGCAGAAAACGTGCCCGCAATGTTGCACTAAGACATTGATGACTTTGTCGCCGCCTTGTGGCCACTAACATTCTCGTGGATTCCGCGGTCTGACTCGTAAGGTTTTGCGTTGTCTTTCAATAAGCAGCCAGTCATAATTTGCAAATTGCAGCACATATAATATACATTTGAAAAATCAGATAGCGTAGGGTATTTTTAAATTTAATGTAACATTTTGTCCAGAAATTAAGTAATCAATTGAATAATTGAATTGAAATATTTGGAAACTCGAATTTATCAATATACTGTTGTGCGCTGATTTCATATAAATGCGTCCATCCGTGTTTTATTATTTTTTGTAAAATATGTTTTATATTTGCGTTTCCTTATTACCTTGGCCACATGCGTGTGGGATATAAATATTTAGCGTTCTGTATACATTTAACGGGCTCTGGTGGGTACAGTATGAACTCCAGCACCGCAGAAAGGTTCAGAATTGCCATTAGGATACTAAGTTGCTTTATTTCGCGTCATTGTGTTGTATTTCAATTTATTATGTCAAGATGCGGTTATGCAAAAATTACGGCCAAGCAAAAACAATAAACTGTAGTCGATGCAATATAAATCTTTAAATGTGTCAAATTGAATGTTTCATGAAAACCAAAACACTCCGCGCTTACCGGATTTGTCGATATCTGGTTGTCAGACTGAAAAGACCCCAACGACTTCTCTACTTTCCTGGGTCGATAATATTTATGAGCAAACATGATCAATTCTCAGCCTAAGTCGCCTCAGTTCTTCTCAGAATAAAAATATGTTTTATAAATTATTAATGAAGTATCTGAATCATTGATATACAAGCTGTATTAATATTCGGAAGACGGTCTTTTTTGTCTTTTTAGATAGCTGTTAGGCCTATCTTTTTAAAGAAACTAAAATCAGAGGGACGATCAATAATACTGTAATTATGGTTACCTATAATAATAATAATAATTATTGTTGTTATTATTATTATTACAAAATGCTAGATTATGTATAATCGTTATTGCTATTATTATCAATAGTAGATTTTTTTTAAAGATTCTCACTCAGCAAAAAATATGCAACAATATATAGCCATGTAATTAAAGAGCGCACGACAAATTCCATAACACAAACTACAACTCTGAAAGCCTCGTGCTGTGTAGTGAATGACTCGCGGTATCGACCGAACCTCCGTACGGCCCACCATTGTTCAGAAGGTGCAGGAGCGAGGTTTTCAGGGGAGCATCATCACACCACGTCCCTGGCCGAAACGCACTACATCCTGACGGCGAACATCTTCACGGGCAAAAATAATGAGGAGGCGCATATTAATGCAAAGTGCGTGTCCTGATGGCGATACAGAGGATCTCAAAAGTGCAACACTCCATATTAGACATACGGCACAATGATCCAACACGGGAAAATAAATTATATGCAACTTTGTATGCGATTTTAACGTCGGTTAATACTTCCGTAATGTCGAAATATCAGGAGAACGCACTCACAAAAACGTTTTGATTATTTCAATTACTTTTAAATCCTGTTCTGTCTTCTCAAATATAATTATTGTATTTTATTTTTCTTATAATTGCAGTAATAATAATCGTGTAATTAGTCCACTAATTAGCCTGGCACAGTAGTTCAATCAGCAAAAAGCCGCTGCCACTATCAATACAAGAACTCCGAGATTCAACGAGATGCTTTGGTATGTCTGGCCGCTTTCTGTATGATATCATAAAATTGCCGCGAGGCTGGCATATGAGGAGACTCAACAGAGAAAGCAATTTCGAGTATTTGCGATTTCCCACAACCAAGATCTTATTGCTATAAAAAAACGAGGCTTTGAAACAAAATCTATAGTTTTCTTAGCCTAGTTTGTTTACACTTTTACAACACAGTTTAAGAGAGTAATAAAAACAATTTATCTCCGAAATATTTTGACAGGATAGAATATTATTCAGCTTAAGCAAAATTTGAACATGCAACTTTTTTAAATGATGGTTTTACTCTGCTTTGTGTGGCACTTGTTTTGTCGATTTAAAAAGCTCGTAAAACAATATTTTTCTTTTCTCGGAGCCGCACTTTTAAGACGGCAGCATAAGTTGCGCGGAAAAGAGCATTCAAGGTTCAATAGCTGTCTGGAGAATGACAAGATAAAGCAGCGACTGCTTGATTGGTTAAATGTAGCCGGCGTCACGCTGAAGCCAATGACAAGAGAGGGGGGGTGAAACTAGCGACGCATTATAATAAAGGAGAAAATCAGTCTCTTTGCAAGGGCTCTGACGTCATGGTAGGAAGTCTTTGTAGAGCAACGTTACGATTACGGGCAAAATAGAAGCGTGGTGGCGAGCAGTTGCTCTTTAGAGTCTCTCCACACCTCAACTTAGCAAAAAAGTTAAATACACAGAACAAAAGGACTTGGACTACATCGGCTCACTGCGTGCCCCAGTCCACACCGAATAGCATCATTCCTGGAGAGTCCACCTGAAAAGCAGAGCGAGAAACAGCTTCGTGCAATTTATTTGGTCAATATTATTTATGCATTTTTCACTCGTAATATTACAGACAACATAATACAATCTGGCCACCAGGTTCTTCGGTGTTGCTTCATTTAATTGTGTGTGTTTTTTTAAAATAATTATTATTTAATGGGGAACTTCGGCATTCTAAAATTCGTAATGAGGGCAAAATAAGAAAAAAAGAAGTATTTTGCTTTTTTTCCCTCACAATGGAAGCGTCCAGCGGATCGAGTTTTGGAATAGACACTATTTTGTCAAATAGTACTGGCTGTGGGAGCCCAGTGCTGATGAACGGAGATTTTCGTTTGGGGGACAGCCGGAGCGCGGATTTCAGGAGCCAGGGCAGCCCGTCACCATGTTCGGAGATAGACACTGTGGGAACTGCTCCGTCATCCCCCATTTCGGTCACCATGGAGCACGCCGAAGCCCATCTGCTCCAAGACAGCCTGCAGCATCACCACCAACTTCACAATCAGCAGCAGAGTTTGCAGCTTTCGCCGCAGCAGCAGATCGGCGCTGCCGGCTCTGCCCCCAGGACAGCCACCTCGTCCTTCCTCATCAAAGACATTTTGGGGGACAGCAAACCGCTGGCCACATGCGCGCCGTACAGCACCAGCGTGTCGTCGCCTCACCACACGCCGAAACTGGAGAACGTTGCGACGGACGGCTTCAGGCCAAAACTGGAGCAAGATGACAGCAAGAGCAAACTGGACACAAGAGATGACATTCACGGCGACATGAAATGTAACGGTAAGAAGGTACTCGCGTTTCTTAAAAGGCCACTATTTCATCCTGTTATTTCCGTCTTTTAAAGGATGTTGAAATAAATCGCGCCTGGGGTTGTCTCTCTAAACAACGATTTAATGCCCGTTAAAGTCTAGAAATACTTTTGCCTGTTGTGTCTGTCGAAGTGATATTATTATTATTATTATTATTAGTTATAATAATAATAATAATAATAATAATAATAATAATAGTAATAATAATTCGATATTGACATTTTATTCTGATAATTTTATGGGGTTAATTTATTAAACGGAACAAAGATTAGCATTGAAAACAAACTGCACGGCTTATTGATTTCAATTAAACACATTTACCAAATATTTTTTAAACTATGCAAATAGAGTACAAATAGCATTTTAGAGTATAGTGCAGTGTTATCGTGTGGATTCGTGGTACTTACTATCGTTACAACAGGACCAAAAACACAGGAAGGGAGCGCCCGTCTGGTGATTTCTTCGTGAACTGGCCTCCCTTGTGGGTCAATTAGAGAGATTATTGTTCTTCCTACAGGGGAGACCGCGCAGCGCAAAAAAGTGCTACAAATAGAGATGGATTGACATATCGATTCTCTCGCTTCTCGGCGAAAAAACCGAAGTTGACAAATAGAATCCGGATTCTTTCTATGCGCTGTCTGGTCCTGCGACGCGCTCTTGGTGTCTGTCGTCAACTCAAATCCGACTCTTTGCTGCCGGTTTTGAATACTTTTCACAGGTTTCAACTTTCTTTAAGATATGTCATGGCTCGAAACATTTTATTGCGTAAAAAACGAACGCATTCATTTTTTTAAAAAAATGTGATATATAGTTGAGAGTCGTTGCTGTAAACTATTGATGCATGTCTCAGTTCGGTGATTTAACTAAACAGAAAATGCCTTCAATGATATAGTGGTAACGGCACGTTCTTTTCTGGCCGTCTCTTATTAGTTTTTTTAAAAAGTTTTTAAAGATGTTAAGGTGAGACATTTCCTGTGATTTTAATCGTTTTTATATATCTGTTTAGGAACGAAAGAGGAGGGCGACCGAGAGATTTCGAGCAGCCGAGAAAGTCCCCCGATCCGCACCAAAAAACCGCGAAAAGCGCGCACAGCCTTCTCGGACAACCAGCTGAACCAGCTGGAGCGCAGCTTCGAGCGTCAGAAATACCTCAGCGTGCAGGATCGGATGGACTTGGCCGCGGCGCTGAATCTCACGGACACGCAAGTGAAGACGTGGTACCAGAACCGACGGTACGTGGCCTTGTTCATGCACTCCTTATGGGACATTATAGTTGAAACCATAGCAATTACCAGTTACAATACTGGGTATTAGTTACAGGCCTGTTTTATGCCTATAACACGCTATTAATTAAGTTGCATCTTATACCATGATAAAAGATTTTGCTTGGGAAAAAAGGTTGTACTCGATAAATAAATGAAAAGGGTAAACACTGAAATAAAATTTGCAGTTCAAGTGCAAAAAGTCTCGTAGTTGCCGCTTAAATTTATACGTGTTTATAAATCAGCTTAGGGATTCTGTCTATATATAATATTTAAAAATACATTTAATTCGAATTCAAACTTTTTTTATTTGATTTTATTTCTAAAATATATTTAGATATCTATTTTGGACACTAATAAATAAAAAAGATAAATACAGAAAGATAATATTAATTTTTAATAACATTTATAATTTAAAAATTACTGGTATTTTATTGTTAAAGGTGCATGGCAATATAGGCCTATTCCAAAATTATTGCATAGATTAAAAAAAAAACTTTCATTTTTTGCAGTGCACAAAAACGTATTCAGATATTAGTATGCATTTATGCGCTTGTCTTCGCTATCACCCTCAATACGTCAGAAAAGATTAGCGTTAAATGTGTGTAAATATATGACTACAGAGGGTAGTTTGAATTTTAAGAAGTAGTAGACATGTGTGAATAAAATATTCTGTTTTGATCTCGATTATAGAACTGAATAGAGCTAAATATAATGTGTGTTACTTTAAATGTATTGAACTGTTTTTTTAATTAAACATTGTAAAACCGCATGCCCCTTTGTACAAGTATACTGTTGTTGTAATGTGGGTTAAATTCATTTGAAAAATAACTTAAATATGAAAACTCACAACTCTTCATTTGCTCTTTTCACTGTCCCAACGAACGATTGTAATATTTTTTAGAATAACACGGCAGCTTCATTTTTGTTGATCTTTCTTGGGATAGAGAGTGAACACTTTCGCGGGTTTGTGAAAGGGACTCGGCGCTTTGTTTGGCTTGCAGATTTCTTTAGTAGAAACACACAGTAATTTGTTCGCTCAGTGATTAAACCTGCCTAATTAAGGAGTGTTTGGGGAATTGAAGCAGTCCGAACCAGTTAAATCATTGACTTGTGTTTTTTTAATCTAATTTTAGGACGAAGTGGAAGAGACAGACCGCAGTCGGATTAGAGTTGCTTGCTGAAGCTGGAAATTATTCGGCTTTACAAAGAATGTTTCCGTCGCCGTATTTTTACCATCCGAGTTTGTTGGGCACCATGGACAGCACGACGGCCGCCGCTGCAGCCGCTGCGATGTACAGCAGTATGTATCGGACTGCGCCGGCGCCGCACCCCGGCCTTCAGAGGCCCCTGGTTCCAAGGGTCCTCATCCACGGTCTTGGGTCAGGGGGCCAACCTGCTTTGAATCCGCTGGCTAACCCTATTCCTGGCACGCCGCATCCTCGGTAAATCGGTCCAATAGACACTAATTCTCGTGTGGAGAGACGAACAGAAGTGAACAAAAACTGCGAAATGACGACACGGCGACTATGTTAAAAGAGGATCAGAAATGCTATCTATACTATGGTTCAGTTCTCAAAACAAACAAAAAAACAAACAAACAAACAGACATTGAACTTTTAAAGAAAGGTCTACACAGAAACGCGGACTGTATATATGTTTCATTTTGTTTTGTTTTGTACAAATACACTTAAGATACTAACAAACTTGTAAAAATTTATTAGATGGAAAGAATGTGTCGATTAAAGAAGAATGACACAAACTGATTCTCAGAGACTCTTCTATTGCAGAGAAAGGTTAAACAACCAGAGACTTTTACACTCGTCGTCACGTTTTTTTCGTACTGGCATGTACTTTTGATACAAAGTGTACGCACGGTAAAGTCGGGATTAAATCAACTCTACTAGAGTTAAGTCAACTCTGAGACAGTAACATTTTAACACACCACGCAAGGATCGTATAATCTCTCTCAGATTTGATTTAACTCCGCCGATTTTACTGTGTATGTCGAAAGACTGGGTGAAATATTTATTATGTGTTATCTGAGATCCGCTTACGTAGAACATGCAGAATTTCGTTTATTCGTTTAATTCCATAATTAGGTAAGCCAAATGAAAAACAGACAAACATTAGTTTGTATCTACGACTGCTTGACTTACTGATCTCATGAAAAAAAACCTTCTGTAATAACAATAAAACTATATTTTTACTAGCACCGAAACATGTGATGATTTTAATTAATTAATTGTTTCTAAGGAAACTTAATACGAGAGACAGGAGAAAAATATAAACACCGTTTTTATAACACAATTTAAAAGTTATTATTATTATTATTATTATTATTATTTATTATTATTATTATTATTATTATTATTATTATTATTATTATCCTGGCAATGTTCAGCTCTTTGACGTTAAATCGAAAGGCAAACATTTGCTGGTGAGAGCGGAGCTGTTAATGGCCACATGACCGTGAGGATAAATGGTGCGATGAGCGGGGCGAGCGGCCTGGGGAGGCGTTCGCTGCCTGGCAGCTGTTCCGTAGCAGCAGAATGCGTCAGACGAGCGGCACTGGCGCAGACAGCAGGCGCTAGGCGTCCCAGCGTGAGAAATCGGATGACATCGCAATAATTACAAGTCAAATTACATATGAACAATTAAAAGGAATATCCCCCGAGAATTATTTCGGTCCACATAAAGAGCTCTTACCCAGAGGAATAAGTCCGGCCGTACATTTTAATATATTTTGTGTTCCACATTAGCATTAAAAACACGACGGGATTCTATGTTCCGACGTCTGCTAATATTTGATCACATTAATTAAAAACAATGTATCAGGCGCGCGACACAATCAAGTATAACTGAAACGAACGTAAAATATGCAACTGACGTATCAAAATAAATTAGCCTTTCTGCCCCTAGCATCACAGGCATATTTTAATAAATAAAGGGATCGTGCATTTCCCTGCGTATTTATGGAGCTTAGAAAATCTAGGCTACTCTCTGCAAACGAGGCATCTTGTGGCTTTCAAATGACAGAACCAAGCAAATAACGCTCCTGAGTGAGCGTAATTACATGAAAGATTAAGTACTTTCATTTTATTATTAATTTTTTAAGCATGATCTCGTCCCTGAGAGGATTTTGGTGAGGCTTCGCTTTCATTAGAATTGACTCAAGGATGGGAGAGCCTCGGGTCATGTGTGTTGGGATCCTCTAATTCGTTTGCTTATTTCTCTGCTATTAAATTCAAGTTAAAGCAATTTAATTCTCGTAAAACAGTTTACCCTTACTGTATTCTGTAAAGTTGTCGCTTAACTCTCATCCAAATTTTGATTAGTGAACGCCGATTCTCGCTAAAAATAATTCTCAGGAGGTGACAATTTAAACGGGGCCTAATATCTTATTTCAGTTATTTATGTTTTTTTCTTTTATAGTTGCTGAATGTCGACTTATATTTTGTTTGATGTTTTTAAGAATTGCATTTTTGTTTTGGGATTTCATTCTCTAATTTGTATCAGTTTCTTCCACAGATGGAAATCTGAACCGAATTCATTATTATGAGTGATCGCTATATTGCAGGTTATGGGAATAGTTGAAATGGATACATTTTATCCGACTATTAAAAGACATAAAACTTCAAAAGTGATTTATTTTTAAGGCGCGCGCCACCTACGGAACCTGTTACTTCTCCGACGATCAGCTTATTGATGAACTAGGCCTATAAACAGGGCTTCAATAATGAATTCCCATACACCACCAGTATGACTCAAAAACCGATTATAGAAAGAAAAACTATTTTTATTTATAAACTTAAAATATCTTTTAAAAAAAGTCATATCATGAAGATGCTTATTTTTTTCCCCCGAAGGTTAAAGACACCAAGCACGGGACGTGTTTCGAGCAGAAGAACGATGGCTGAAAACAAAAAATTTGAAACAGTAAAACATTCAAATTTGTATTTTGGAAAAAAAAAAAACACGTCTACACAACACCAACTTTAATGTTATGAGAAAGTGCAACATACAGGCCTATTTGCCATTAAACTAATGTAACACAAATTGACGGAATCGTAAAGACTTTTTTTTAGCAGTTAAATACAATTGTTCTCGCAAGGACACATCTAATAATGGTTACTCTCAAATCATTGTTCTTATTAATTTATTTATGAATCATGGATCATGTTTTTTTTCTTCCTTTTTTTAAGACTTTACTATGCCCCCCCCAAAGTGAGTTGCAGATATGCAAACTCCACTGGTGGGCGTGTGACATGGGTAATAAAGGCGCTTAAGAACGACACCAAACACAGAAGGCAAAAACACATCTTAGGGCACTGGAACTAATTTTTTAAATAATTCAGAACTAGTTGCTATACATATTTAATCTTATGTATGAGTTCTAAACATTATTTATTTATTGCTGAGAAGGACGGCGAGTGGGGGGGGGGGGGGGGGTTGGGCAGAAACCATTAATTATAATTGACTCAGCGATTTATTTATAGACGTGTTCTACGTTCAGTATTCAGTATTGACTTAAAATAGTGCTCTCCTCTTGTTCGATACTTAGCCAGTTTTTTCTCGGCGCGAGTTCAGATAATTATTTATTTCACCCAGTATTTCCCCAATGCGCTTTTTTAAGGAAACATTAAACAGGAGGGGTCGGGTCCCGGATGGAATCTGTGTCTCGATCCCTGCTTATGTCAAACAAGTAGGCCTAACTCAGTTACTTATTAAAAGATGCTACACGACGTAACCTGACTCCTTGACACGGGCTAATGAACCGTTCTGTGCTGGATTTTAAATGACTGAATTTAGCTAACCAAATACCGTCAGGGGTCTACAGTGCGCCCACTGCTAATAACAGATACTGTATATTTACGACGTAACACGTTCACACTACGCAGAACCAGTGTTCGCAGAAGAGTAACACATTTCTTTGCAGGCACATTATTTAAGACCATGCTGCCTTATTTGGAAACACTTTTGCTTTTCTTGTGCAACCAGGAATCTACATTATAGTAGTTTATAGCCATAATTCACCCAAATAACGACTATAGTGACTGCGGCGCCTTCTCCCCTAGTCCCGCAGATAGATCCTTTTTTGCGTTAGTTTCAATGCCACACTTTCACCGTCGTTTATTACAGTGACGGGCAAATTCGTTATGTGTAGGTAGTTACGAAGTGATTACCGTCGCATAAATGATCCAATTAAAATCAAAACATCACCGCAATGACACTGAAGAGTGATGCATAGAAAACATTTATGTTTAAACATGGTGACAGCACGCTGCCACGTGGCTTTAGAAGTATGAGATAACATTTGAAAATTCTTTTCAAATAGTTATAATAGCTCGATAATTACGAATGATTATTTTCCATCCCAAACTTAATCGCGAAACTAAAATGAAAGAAAATATAACTTCAGAATTAAATTCGCTGCCGTTTTTTCAGAAGTCGATCAAATTTCTTTACGCTGTTTTATAGTGACTAGCTTTCGTGGCGAAAGCACATTATTTAATGGTAGGCATGTGGTTGGGAAACACCTTTTTTTTGAAGAAAAGAGCACGGGGGAGGGGAGTTGAAAATTAAACGAAGATGTTCGGCCCTTTCACTTACATGACACGGATTAGCTGTAACACGCGGGCTTCAGAGAATTGGATCGCGCCGTAGCCTCCAGGAGCGCGTGCAGGGCCCTTTAATTGCCACCACTGATGTAATGGTGGGGATGTCGCAGTCATTACCCTAATGAGGTAGCACTTTCCTTCTCCTCAGCCTTCTCATTATCGCGTCTCATGTGCCACTTTCAAACGTCGAGATGTATTTTTCTATTTAAACAATATAGTGGAAATTCAGCCCCCGAATCACGGATTCCCGGAAACGGGAGCGCGCTTGTCTTTAGGACGAAACTTTTCCAAATTCATATCGGTAACTCGTCTTATAAACATATACTTAAAAGAATAAGTATTGTCGTTACAGGCGAGTGTAAGTGTGGGTGCGGGAGGGGGTATCTCGCATCTGGGTGTCCCTTAATTATTGTTGGTCGGATCCTTAATCTTGCCCCGTGGTGATGGCGAGGTGTCACAGAGATGAATTTTAAAATGGTAGGTTGCGAACATGTGCAGATGGAAATAGTTTATAACAAGGTTGTCTTTATGTAAAGTGTGAATCAGGAACTCTGCAAATAGGCTGTGATTGCTGACGGTATTTGTGCGCCGTCCACGCGTGATTTTTGACCATAGAATGAATGCACTAAGTGTGAAATGGACACGTCTAAAATATATCCGGGAAAAAAAACCGCCGGGCTTCATTGAAACCACAAAGATTAGTCCGCACTAATTTTTCTCCCAGTCATACAAAAGGTAATATTCAGCTCGGTGCAGCTGTATTGTTACAGTTGGTCTGTGATAAATATCATTTTAAACTTTAGAGAACATAAACATTAGAGAGATAAAATACATAATTTTTTATCATTTTTATAATACATTATAATTTTCATATGCTGCTAATTAATTAAATTATATACCCGTCAAAAACAGCAATGAGAAAGTATATAAAGTATGTTTATTTTGTGCTTTACTCCAAGTCGTAGCGCACAACAGTTGTAACATCCTGCATTTTAACGAATTTGTTTAGTTTAATCCGTTGCCGGCATTTTAAGGTTAAACTTCAAAACTACATGGACTTAATTTATATTTGATCTGTCCATGGGATGGGTAACTCAACAGACCTTTGCTATTAGATTATCTGATCTCACGTGCGGTTAGAAGTTTTACCAATGTTTACGAAGTGCGACGCCCTCAGATCAAATATCTGACTATTTTAAAAATACCACCGGCTGCTATAAAGGAATTGTCCGTGATTTCTGTCATTTTGGCTATAGATTTTAATTTAAACCAACTGTAACATCCACGAATCAGCGAATTAAAGCGAACGGTATTTTTGCTTCTTTAAATGTAGAATTATTGGTTTCAGAAATAACCAGAAAATATTGCCAATATCACAGAACTAGGCGCTGGCTCATATTATTATGCTATATTGTTTAGTAGGTGGATATATTTATTGATCATTTCTTGTTGGAAATGAATAAATATAGGTCCCGCATGAAAATTTAGATTTTTGTGGTAATTTTACAGATTTGGATAAAGAGGGAAAGAAGCGACGCTGTTAGAGATTGAGAGAAGAAATATTGAACGCCAGAAAAAAAAGTTATGCTTATGCGAAGATGTTTACCTGGATAAACAATTGTAAGAAGTGACAGAATTTACTGGATTTCCCCACTGCTTTCAATAAGGCTGATCTTGTATGCGGATTTTCTGCGTACTTGTGCCACGTAAATTTCAGCGCTGATTTATATATATTTTTTTAAAATTTGGGGCCATTTTGATAACCGAGGGAAGTGCACATAACTGGCAAATCACAAACACCAAAAGCAAATAAATGCGTCAGTCTACGTTTATTTTTCAAAGAATTCCTACATTTTGTAGATCTGACGGTATTTGTTAAATCTGCTTCTTACAAGTTAAAGTGATATGTGTGGTTTCAGACTGTCGCGTCTCATTTTTGTTGCCATGCAGTATTAAAATGTAACATTTTAAAGGTATTACTTTAATTTATCGGTCTGTCTCTCAACCAGCATCATTTTCACGGTAGATTTTCCAGCCCCTGGTGACTGCTCGGGCATGTACATGCAACCCATCGAAGAAGCATGGCTTTGTTTAATTCAGCTCCAGATGTGTGGTGAACGGACAGCTAATTAAATCACTGCATCTCCTTGAGCAGTTAATGACCGCGCTAAATAATCATAGTCACCTGTTTCAGAAGGGAGCGCCGCTGGAACCTGAACGTCGACAGTCTAGAAGATTCTGTGAAAGCTGATGATTTCATTAGTGCCAGGAGGAAGATTGGCATATGCCCCCAAAACGGGGGGAAGAGGCTTGAAGTCCCCAACGGGTGGGATTACTGTGTAGCCATTGCCCAGGTTAACTCACAGCCTGTTGGTTACTCTCCTGGTTCCCGTTGGGTTAAACCATGAGGTGATTGACAGTGCATGGAGATCCCACCCGCAGAGGTCTTCAAAGCTGCATTTCTCCTATCGCTGGTACATGCCATCATGGGCTTTCAGTCAATCATCAAATCATAATTTGGCCTCTCCACACGGATTCCAAGGTGATTCCTCCCCGCGTGTCCGCGCCACATGCCCTGCTCGATGACAGCTTTCCCTCGGAGCTGACACCAGCAGCCTGACTCTTGTCACGGGGCAAACAGACTGCTTGTTGCGGGAAATCCAGCCTTTTTTATTATTATTTTTTTTTTGTATTTGTCAAGTGACGGTACAACAGTGGAGCTTCAGAACCTCGCGAGCTCCAAACAAGCGAATCCCACCTGTGATTGTTTATGAATGAAATAGCGAAACCTGTCAACATTCATGTCAGGATTTGCTATTTTTTTTCCCCACCCCCAGAGCAAATTAGGACTTTCGTTAGTGCTGAACTGATGTCACGACACATAATGTCTCAACAGCAGCTAATTGTCACAAGGTTAGCATAACAGATCTGAGGCAGTGATAGGCAAAGTAACAGGCTTTTGTCCCCCACCTCGCCACAGTGTCCAACAGAGCAGAGCATTGTCATTAACAGAGTCGGGGGTGGAGGGGGGGCAGTGGTAAAAGTCATCCAGATGATTAATTATATGATTCATTTTTATGAACGTGCTGTGGTCATTGAGGCCTGTCCGCCTTCCTGAGCAAAGGGAAGATGTCAGCATTAACACACAGCGCTTACATTCAATTACATGTTGGATAGTTTCCAAGCAACTGCGCAGTGGAAACTCAATGCCGTTAATTAATTACTCGGGGCTCGTCGTGGCGCAGTCCCCAGGGCTTGACCCACTCAGAATGGTCAACACCTTTGCAATTTTACAGTGTAATTAAAACTCAAAAGTACCTGCTGCTGCCCGCCTTGTTGTTGCCGTATTCTCCCGCTACCTGTCTTTCTGTCTCCTTCCGGAGTTATTATCACCAGGACAAAAGTTTCATTCGAGCCATAAAGCCAGTGCCCAGGAGGTGAAGTTGAACATTATTAACGAGCGAGGTGAGCATGGAGCCGACACTCAGTCTGACAAGACACTGCGAAGCGCCGCTTCAAGCAGTTGTTTACTGTCCTTTAAAGAAATAGGATACCTGAGCTTCAGAGCCAGTGAACCCACCGCTTGATTAAGCACTACTGGGAATTGGGGGGGGGCTGTCCCTGGAGTCTCAGCAAGTGTTAGTTTAAGGCTGGATTTTAAGATCCCCCTAATGAGGGTCCTCTTCGGGTAATTAACAATCACTGAGATGCTCGTGGATAATTAGGGAATAGTTAACCCTGCAGTGGAAGAGGGCTTCGCGGCCAGTGGGGGTTAATGTCAGTTGGGGCTGCATCCAGCTGACCTATACGCCGGGTTCCTCATCATCGTGGTCGGAAATGGGCCCCCCAGCAGGCTGACACGGGCTTCTGCTGCCGGGGTGGAACTGCTGCTGGCACTTATGCAGTAGATGGTAAGAAGCTGCACACTTATGGGACGCAACTTCCAGGCACCGGGAGGTAACTGCCAGTTATTTTCCAGGTTACTTACCAGACAGTAACTGCCAGGCACCTAGAAGTAACTGGTAGATACTAAGATGTGATTGCCACCTACCAGGAAGTATCTGCTGAAGGCCCGGAAGTAACTCAGATACCAGGAAGCAACTGCCACCTGCAAGGAAGTAACTACCAGTCCATGCACCCAGAAGTAACTGGCAGATATCAAGAGGCAATTATCACCTCTTAGGATGTAACTGCCAGTGGCCTAGAAGTAACTGGAAGATACCAGGTAGCAAGTTCCTTAGTCATATTGGTCAAAGAACATGGTTGTTGGAGATACAATAATGTAGCTAAAGCAGATGTTTCTTCAGGCACATTCCTTCACCCCAGCCCTTGAGTGGACTGAAGAGATGAAGAGATGTTAGCAGACTAAGTGCCTCCTGGTATTTTTCAGGGTCCCTGGCCTGCTGGACCCTGGTTGGCTTTGAGGGCAGTTGGGGGGTTTTTCTGGCTGGAGCATCCTTTCATCCCAAGCTGCAAGAACGGAGATCTGGGCCCCTCTGGAGACCCTGTCTCATCAGACCCCATTCCAGCCTTAAGACTGAGGGCATCCCCAGGCCAGCTGCTGGGGAGTGACATGCCGGGGCATGAAGTGTGAGGGCAATGGGGGTGTGAATAAATGGACCAAGACAAGCTAGCAGATACCTAGGGGGGGGCACGGGCTCAGACCAACCTGCGACAGGGCAGTCACTGCATTCGAATCCAGTCTCCATGCATCACGAGGCCCCAGCCATTCCCGCTCGGGGGATGTCGCCTGTCAGCACCAAGCTGTCACCATTTTTTTTTCAGGTCACATGGGCTGTGGTGAGACCCCTCCTCTGATGACATATTTATTGCCTCCAATGACAGTGAATGACAATGTGGCAGTGGTCACAGGTTAATGACAGCTTGGGGACTGCTGCCTTTCGGCCATTAGATGGGACACAAGCTGCTTCTTGCAGGAAGCTTCAGAAACATGCTAAAGGTGACTTGGTCATTTTCGGCTTTTATGTCACAGAGATCCTGTGGAATAATCTTGATGTTGGAGTTTATCCCACAGTCACATATGCAGTCTTCTCCAGCCCCTGCCCGTAATGTCGAGAAACAAGCTTAGAGGCAAACAGCGTCATCCTTGGAACGACGTAACTCATGCTGTCGGGGGTCTTTGGACCGATTGTAGTTTTGCTCTTCAGTCTGAGAGATTCCACCGGAAACACAGTGTAGCTAAAAGACATCGTGATTCACTTCCCTGTTAATATCTCATCAAAAATAACTTTGTGAACCCTACGGATGGCCCGTGCGGGGGGTCTAATGAGCGTAAGATAATTTGGACGGGGGAACACAGGCCTTGCTGAGAGGTCAGGCTCACTCTGTGCCAGGATCCTGAGATGTCATCACTCAAACACAAGGAGATGCACGACTCATCTGCCCTAAGAGCTGCCAAATCTCTCTCAAATGGAAAAAGGCGAAGGAGCACAAATAGATTTTCCGTCCCACAGCACTTCAAATGTATGGCTGACAAATGCACGATGCTGTAGCTTTTGTACGACTCGCTATTTGCCACACATTTCTTTTCGGGCCCAGCGAGGCCCGCATCTGTGTGACTCTCCGTCCCGTTTTGCGAAAGTCCTCTAGTGACTGAGGGGCACTAAGTTTTGTGTTTCGGGCCGGGAGAACATCATCATCAGAGGAGAAATCTCTCTCCGCTCCGGGGCGATAAACAATCCATTAACATCTGTAAGTGTCAGATCGCGAGGCGGCCGCAAACAAACGACTTGCCGCTGACATTAATCACATTGATAGGTCAGCAGATGATGCGGGCAACATGCACAAGGTTGTTGGAGTCGCGGTCAGCGGACGCCGGAAGAGCAGAACAAACGTCTCATCTCCGCCTGTAACCTGCCCACACATGGAGGGGATGCATCCAGGGGAATAATCGGCGCAGCAATGCTACCGGGGGACGACTCGCATGTCCCGTCGCAGGTGAGGGGGATGCGCGGATGCCGTGACGCGCCACCTGCCGCTCATGGGCGGAGGCCGTTAAGCGGCGGCTAGTGCGGGTAGCCAATCAGGGGCAGCTCAGCTGCAGTGCCAAGGAAACAATGGTTCTGGGGTGTCAGGGAAGCCGGCAGATGGGGAGGATGCCGCTGGGGGGGGAGCACATCGCAATAGAGGAACGACGGGAGAGCGGTGTGGCCTGCAATCGCAATAAGCACCCAGACGTCATCTGTGTGCGGCCGTGTTGGCTGATGCGGCCATGATTCCCACAACGAGACAGAGGCTCAGGAACACAACTTCCCAATCAAGGTGACCCTTCTGGCATCATGAACATCAACATATGTGGATTTAAAATAAAAAAAACCCAAGTCTTAATTAAGCCTCTGTGACAATTCTATTTTCAAATGTGATAAAACATCCTTTTCATGGATCATTTTTAATTAGCTTCGAAAGAGACAATCAGCACAAGCTGTCCATTCCGTCTCGTAAACGGTGTTTCGTTTTGTGGGAGGGGTCGTAGACGCATTGACGCCCCCGCAGGGCTGAGAGCAATTAAGCACGTCTCCTCGTTCTCTCATTCGGGGAAACGATGCTGTTTTGAGATCCGTCCCCACGAAACGTCGTCTTTCTGAGGCCTACGCCGCTTGAGCCTCCGTTTTCCCACCAGATCTGCTCCCTTCCGTTCCGGAATTTTCCGCTCTCCACCCCTGCGTGAAACTCTGTTGTTTTACGATATTGAGGCTTCTGAACCTCGCTGTTTGTGGGTATCTGAGTATCGTTCTCCGCTCATTCACACAGAGAGGCACCATTATGCGTTGCCTTTGACAGAGGAATTGCAGGAAAATTGCCCCCCATACTTTGTTTTCCCTCCTCCACACTCTGGCTATCGCATCTGTCTTGTAGTGCAACTGAGTTTTAATGGAGGCTTCTAAAGGAGGCTATGGGGGTAATTTGTGCTGCCGGAGCAGATGCGGACTCTGTCTGCACAGAACAAAGGTGCAATTAGAGATCATTTAGTAAAGAAGGCCTCTATTGCTTTTACTGGGAGTCTCAGTGACGGCAGGAGGTAAAGGAGCACGCGAGTGACAGCGTCTTTAATCTCGGACTGGGGTGAGAGCGGCGTGTCCTGCGCCGCAATCAGCCTAATGCAGCGCAGCGCCGGTGGGCACCCGGAGGACCCCAACAAAAAGCCCCCACTCTCGGGGGGCTCCCGCGGAGCTCCATGGAGGTGCGGGACATTGGTAGTGGGGGTCGCAAGCTTCGCCTGGCCCTCCTTGCCCCATCATACAAGGGCATGCTGGGAAAAAACCAGCTGGTCCCTCCCCCCGCCCCCCTCAACATCACTCCACAATCTCCCGTACATGAGGCCGTAAGGCGCCCTCATATGAAGTGCTGGTGATGGACCTTTGTTTAGTTCAAAGGTTTCTACCTCTCAGTTCCCAAGTGCCTTTGTGGATCCACGGGCCTTGAAATATGTATCATTGTCCCTTTTATTTCAGCCATCAGAGGAAAAAAAATCAAAGAGCAAAGTTTCTCCAAAAGTCGGTTTGAAATAGTGAGTCCGTCCGGCTCCATGCGCTCACACGCTCCCCCTAAGAGCGAAGTGCGAGGAGTGCTCGAAAGTGGCAGGCAACTTAGCGGGATTTCATTTACATAGCTAACTGGATCCGGTGTGTCGATTCACGCTTCCAGGTTTATGCTCCGGACATGGAGCATGCAGACAGATGGGAAGAGAGCTCTCTGATCCACACAGCGGGGGAGTCTGCAGGTTAGCTTAGCATGCTGGATAAGTTTAGGTTATTTTAGCATGCTGGGTTAGTTTAGGTTAGCTTAGCATGCTGGATTTCCAGGCTCTTTGAGCGGTAAACAGCTGTGCATTTAGCAAGTGTATTTAGCTAATTTCGTTTAAATAGTGACGCGGTTTGTTCGAATGTAACGGGGCACCCTGGTTATTCTGCTTAGCTCTGAATGAAGCCGAATGCTCATGTTCAATTAATCATTTGCAGGAATCGTTTAACGTGTCTCCTGGGAAGGATCAGTAGCTGTGCTGTTTTTTCGTCCTCCTGTTTTTTAGTCATTTCAATACAACCCCGCCTTTGCCCAGCACTGACCTCTGCTAAATACTGGGCACCTTGAATTAGCTGACTGCACTGGAGCGAGAAAATTAGCTGCTGGCTTGGAATTGTGCCGTTATACCGGCCAATGAGATGGCAGGAGCATTGCTAGGCAACATGCATGTCAACACAATAAGGGCACCGTGAATTATGAACTCTCGTGACGGTCCTGCAGGAACACAAGTTCCACTGACTGCGTATGGGACTCACAACCTTGGGCTCTTTAGGGTCTACAGTCAACTTGTGTGGATGGAACCAGGAGATGGGGGGGGGGCCCCCGCCCCCCCCGGCCCCGCGGGGGGGGGGGGGGGGGGGGGGGGGGGGGGGGGGGGGGGGGGGGGGGGG
>JABFEA020000046.1:2712661-2722791 GCA_019775915.2 Cyphomyrus plagiostoma
AGTTGCACAGGCAGCCTTACCCCCCCCCCCCCCGGTAAGACGTCTGGGTGGGCCCCCGGCCGGGCGAAAAGGCAGGGGCACAGGCCCGCGGAGGGGGCCCCCCCCCCCACGGGGGGGGGGGTGGGGGGGGGCGCAGGGCTGGAAAAAAGGCATCCCCCCCCACCCCCCCTGGCTCTGTTGCCGCTTTGCGGATGACGCTCTGACGTTGGACGCCTTTTCGACGTTCCGTCTTTGGCGTGGAAGCACAGTTTTTTTTTTTCTTTGCATTATTTTCCGAAGTGGGCTGCAGATGCGGACAGAATTTTATTGCGCATTAAGATTAAAACGACACGCGCACGCAGACCCGGTGGAGCGGCACGCAAGGATTTGCAGCGCAAGACGGAAAAGCAATTACGCAACGATCGCTGCGCCCACATTCCCAAATGAGAGCACTGTTGGGGAGGGTTTGTTTCTTGCTGCCATAGGTGCTTTTTTTCCTCAGCCCCTGCCCGAAAAAAAAGTAAAACGGATTATCCCACGAGGCAGAGAAATGTGATTGTCCTCTAACAGATGGTGCGCACTGTTTCACCTTTGAGGAAAGTTAATTAAGGCCGCCATATTGCACCCATCGAGGGGAAAATGTAGACGAATATTGAGCAATCAAACTGGCTGTTTCCTTTTCATGAGCGCGGCGCAGGGACACTGGAGCCCATTGATGAGGGATAATGTACAGAGTGAGTTGAGTCCCGGTCCGGCCCAATCCGCTTCCCACGTTTCAGCAGTGCCAGGCAGCCCGCTCTTCAAAAGGACCCCTCCACATCCGCAGCGTCAGAAAAAAAAACGCAAAACACAACTCTGGAGGGTATTTGAAAAAGGGAGGAGGGGTGTTCAGTTCATTCAGAGCTTTTTCCTACATCATCTGGCTTTTAAACAGTACTAAAATGACACCCCCCCCCCAGATGAGGGGGGGGGGGGCTGTGTGTTCCCGCCAACACCTGCGATATGCGTACATGCGACTAGCTGGTAATACCTCAGACTGCCTTTTTGTTATTTTGCTTTGTGTTTCGTCGCTTATCAAGCTTCCCGCTTGTGGTGTCATGGTCGACGGCAGCGGACAGCAGATTCTTTTTTGCAGGACGTTCCTCCTCTTCATTTTTTTCTTTTATTGAAGTTTACGGTGTGTTTTTTTTCCCCCCTCCATTTTTTTCTGACTGTTGGATTATCGGCCGAATTGAATCGAAATCATGAAATTATGTTCAAAGTGCCCGACATGTGAGCGAGAACCTGCTGTGGCCAATATAGCGGTCAGGGTTAAGCTCATTGTAAACTCTGGGCGCTACGTTGCAGAGGTAGACGTTACACATGATTAGCTGGCCACCGCAGAGTGGGCTTCCGTTCCAGTTGAGCTTTGCTAATTTCCTGAACCCCTGACCACTGTCCCTGGAATGCATGTTCAGGCTCGTCTCCCCCCCCCCCCCTTTTAAAAGACAGTTCAAGGGTAAGCGCCTACCTGAATCGCAAATGATCTCCCCCCGGCGATTAATCCTGCTTAGCAAATACAAATGTTTAATGAAGTTTCGATTTGCCACGAGAAACTTGTGTTTAAGTCCCTTTGATCAGATCTGCCAGTTTTTCTTTCTTTATTTATTTTTTTTAACACGGGGCATCTTTCATATGCTGACACCGTAGAAATAGCCTGTGACCACCAGCACTCTCACTGTAACCCTGAATATGGAGCGGGTTTAATGAGATGCGGTCAATCGGACCACGCCGCAAAAACAGTGCGCCGCCTCAGTGTCGGCCATTCTGAAGACTAATTTCTTGCCGCAGTTTGGCTGCGTGTGTAATTATGACAGCGTGTGATTACTCTAAGCGTGTTTTCACCCTTTCACAGCTGCCGTTAATCCTGTTTGTATGTGGGGGGGTTGTTTCTGGTGGGTAGTGGGGATTTGCCGAAAGCAGAGTTCAATTATTTATCGGGATGAACTGAGCTGTTAATTGAACCCTGCGTCATATCTCGGATTTTCGCAATTCTTCAGGTATTTAGGTTTTTATGAGGTATGTTTACGCTGATGGATAAAAATAAGGTATCTCATCATTGTATCTGTTACTCTGAAAGTTAATAATAGTAGGTCAAATCTGATCATACTCAATTAATTCACTGTTAATGAATGCATAATAGTTTTAAGCCCCCAAATGAAGAACCAACAGAATGATTAATTAAACTTATTTAAGCAAATACTAATTTGTACAATTTTTATGGAGGACACAAATTAATCAAATCAAGCAAAGGGCCCATATTTCACTGCTGATCAGGCACAGTGCAGCTGCAGGGCTTTGCAAAGGGCGTGGGGAGCGTTAGGGAACTCGGAAGCAGATGTGCAGCCAGATTCCGTGTTTAGCGTCCTTGTAAAGCTTAATAAATTAAGAAAGCGGCGACGGCGACAGCAGGGAGCGCAGAGGGAGCACAGAGGGCACAGAGAGAGAGAGCAGAGGGAGCACAGAGGGCACAGAGGCAGAGAGCAGAGGGAGCACAGGCCTGGTTTAGGGAGCCGGGGCCTGAGCCGCTTGCTCTGTCATGATTGGGTTCGGGTTTTTTAAAGTGGTGGTGGGGGCATAATAGTGCCCATAATTTTTGTAGAAGGGCCATTCTTATCATTAGCCAATCATGTGTTTTGAATCTGTGAGTAACAGGAGTGAGCCATTCTGGCGACCATTCAGCTGGGGCCAGTGGCCCTGCGGTCCCGCCCCTGTATGCACTCCTGTGTTTGTGGCAAGGTTATATCTCAGTAAAAGTGCTACCCCCCTATGTAATGCTGTAGCTATCAGGCCATTCATTTTCTCTGTTCAAAATGGAAGCATTGGGACTACTGGTGTCCATTCTGGCAAACAGTTTGCCCCGGTTTGACTTTTTAAACACCGTAGAAATGACACTGTAGAAATAGAAATAACAGTCATTATTTAAACAAAACATGATTTGTCTTTTGGTTGCTGTTCCAAAAAGGTTCCCTGGAACTCCTGTGTATCTGAATGATACTTTTTCAAGGCTTTACTCTCATGGGAGGATGTAAAATATGAAGGTTTTGGCTCTTTGTAGGGTTTGGCTGTTCCCATCAGGCTGTGACACGAGCTGCTAATATGGGGCAAATTCAGGAGGTTTCAGCTTTTAGTTTATTAGTTTTTAAAATAACGCTTGACTTTGAAAGATTGAACTCTTTTTCTCTGCGTTTATCAAACCCCAGTTGGTTGCAGTGTTAACCAAAACAGTCTGCCCCAAAAGCTCACTGGAATTATGGGTAATGTGTACCTAGAAAATAGTAAGGTTCTCATTGGCTGTTAGAAACTACAGATGCTTGCATTGCCATGAATCTCTCTGTAGCAGAGGTCTGGTTTTCTATCGATTTAATTTTAAGGCCATATTGATTTATAAACCTTGCATATTTCTGCATATGGTATTTCACCTTTTCATTTCAAAAGGGCTCTGCATGAGAATTGCTTAAATCCCAGTATACATATTACACCATAACCTTTGACAAAAAAATTTGAAAAGTATTAAAAAAGTATTAAGAAAGAAATTAAACAATACACACACATAGGAGATCCCAATGTACAATACCTCAGAAAAATCTGACGTGCATATAATATACAAAGCGTGTTTTTGGTCAGTGTCTGTTTGGGTTCTGTTTATAAGCGTGGCTCGTTAGAGGTACCGTCATGGAAGGTCAGTGCGATATCCAGTGTGAGCCTGAAGCTTTGCTGAAGGGGCAGGTTGCTTTTATAGTCCAGAGTTTTCAAACTGTGCCTGACTGATATCCATCACTCTTCCATGTTTGTGAATTTCCAGGCGTCCCGGACCAGAAGATAGATGAGGAATCAACACAGAGGATGGCGCTGGTCCACTGCTGAGATCTCCTATTCCGATTATTAAAGTCAGAAATCCTGGCTGCCATTAATACACATTGAACCCCCCAGCCCCCCAACAGGGTAGAAAAAGTGAGATGGTACAGGCGAGACCAGGAGAACGTATGGGGGTCAGGTGAGGTGGCATCAGATCAGAGGGGCTCAGGGACAGAGAGGGAAGATGGAGCGGCCTGGAAGGTCCCCCCCGCCCAGTCGGCCCAATCCGAGCCCTCGGTGGGCACCGGGACTCATTAAGGCGCGGAGGAGCCCGGCGGGCCGCAGCAGATTAGCCCCCGCCTCTGCTGTTTCTTCAGCAATGAGCTGACAATGAGATTCATCCAGATCCTTAATTGCGGTCATCTCGTGCGACGCGGTGTCGGTTAATGATGGAGGGAACCCGAAAGCCGCCGCGGGCTCTCTAATGAGGACTCCTGCTTTTAAGGAGCCACGCAGTACCGCCGCCGCCCCAACCGCGGCCAATTTTCCGCCACTTGGGCTCCGCTGCCACCCTGGGAGAAATAGATCATGTGGCGAGTGGCTCGAGGAGCGTGCTAAAGCAGAGGCCAGCATGGGCCCCCCAACCCCCCAGCATAGGAAGACCTATTTTAAGATGCTGGAAATAACGTCTGTCTGTCTCTTGCTGCCCCCCCCCAATCCAACTTTTAATTAAAAAGAGACGGTGCTGATCTTTCGGAGTTTCACCGGCAGGTGTTTCTGGCTTAATTGTCTTTAACGAATGTCACCGTTTTCCACTCCAAACATTCTGCCCAAGTGCCGGGTTTTTTCCACATCGCCCAGTCACATCAGCCTCTCCTGCCCTTCCGACCCAGCTTTCCGGCTTCGGAATTCCTGCTCATAACGTTCTGCCGGATTGAGGAAACCTGATAATTTCCAGCAGTCGCAAAACCGCCTGCAGGTGGTCACGGTCCAGACCGCTCAGTGTCTGTGCTTATGGTTTCTCTACTTTTAATATTCATCAGAGGAAAACTGCTTTAAGGCTGGATTAGCCAAATTCAGGCATGTAACACGCGTGTTTAATAGAGGAATTCTTTATTGTCCAATTGGGACGTTGTAGGTTACGCGTACTGAAAATGATAAAATACTGGGATGATTGTAGCCGTGATGCACATCTCTGTAATCTCTATGCAAAAATATGGCTGAATATGTCTGAATTTCCCAGCATGAATTAGCTTATGCTGGATCATGCAAGAACCACAGGACGCGAGAGAGGGTCCAGCCTAGGCGCCGGCCTGTTAGGGGGGTATATGCACTGGCTGGTACGCTAAGGGAAATGCCCACGCACCAGTAAGCACAGGGGAACCTCAGAGGAGAACGGCTCAGCTTGAGCAGAACAGGCCGCCCTCCAGGTCTCACTAACAACCAAAGTTTTTCCCAGCAGTACTTTCTGCCATTTAATAAAGTGTCGCTTCTGGAAGGTTCCGCTCCATGTGGCAGAGTGACGTGTACCCCGGTTGCGTTCCCTTTGTCCCCTGTGAGCGGGTCGCACGTGATACCGCTTTAAAACTCTGCTGCGCGTTCCTGCAGGGATCTACACGTCCCCCCTGTCTTATGCAATAAGCGATCCCCGCACCGATGCCAGCCGCACTGACACTGCCTGTTACATAAGCCAACATTTTGTGTTAATTCTGAAGTTTTCTAGGCGTTCAGACATCGCCCTGGAACACTGAGCTTAAAAGTCGCCAGCCCTTCACGAAGAACAATGCCGTAAAAATGGTCTCTCTCTCTCTCTCTCTCTCTTTCTCTCTCTCTGTTCCCTCTTCCTGTGAAGGAAAAACAATTCCTGTAGCCCTTAAACCAACAAGGTTGAACATTTAATTCCTTTTTTCCTCCAAATGCTTCGCTGCCTCGGATATTAATCTGTTCCTGTGATGTGATTCCCGATCCCTGATTCCTGCTTTCCCTGCATATACATTTTTCCAACCAATGACAGCTGCTCCTCCACTCTGGGCTCCCTTTCAAAACGACACGCCCCGCTCTCCTTCCGAGGTCCCCTCCTCCGCATGGCCCCGATTCCTGTCCAATGACGTGTCACGGGCCCTAGGGGCCCGTGGGGGCCGAGGGGCGACGCAAGGATCTTGCGGCGCATGTGGATATTGTATACTTGTTGTGTTTGATGTCGACCCCCTTCATTAAAATTCCTTGGCAGAAACACTTTGTTTAACAGATGGTTTCGCGAGCAGCTGTGTCCTCGGCGGTTGCGGTAGATTCGGCGGCGGCTGTGGCAGCAGACAGCCCCATTTGGCTTGTGGGTTCAGCCACGTGGCCGCTCCTGGGCATTCGGTGTGGGAATACGGCGTGTATTTAAATGCCACCGCGTCATTAATATTAATGCTCGGGCCGAGGGAGGGGGTGCTTCTGTTGGCCTTGCTTTAACTCCGCTTCGTCTCATTTTTAAGGATGTGAAGGCAGGCTTTTTCTGGCGGGTATCAGCGGATCAGCCCGTTTTTAATCAGCCTCCCGGGAGGCCAGTGATAGCGCCGGTGACACACAGGAGCCTAATCTGCCCGGATTCTAACCGACAGACGCAGCGCGGCTTTCCGCGTCACACAGGCCTGGGTCATGGCGGGCGCCATGTCGATCTCAGGGCACCCTGTTACGTTGAAGATCGCCCCCCCCCTTCCCCGTGAAAGCATGGCTTGGCATCCAGGGTGACGATGAAGGTCAAGGTTGAAGTACCTTGTCGTGTGTCTGCCAGAGGGTGGCGCTGGTGTGCGTGCCCTCACTGGTTTTGCGGGGTGTTGTGTGTGTGGCCCGGGGGGGCCTGGGGGTGAGCTCCCTCAGGGATTCACCGGGCCCGGGGCCAACTACAGATGACACGGACAGAGAGAGAGTGTGCCAGGCATGGGTGAAGGGGGTTAGCGAGGAGCCTGCGGATGCGGCCCCCAGCCCCTCCGTGACATCCCTCTGGGCCTTCCGTGGCAGCGCCGCTGATCTGAGCAAAAGTGAGAAGATTTGGGGGGGTTGGGGGATGGGATCTGCAGGCTCCTGCTTTGGAGAGTGCCTCTTCCTGCCCATCCATGGGCTGCTGAGTAAGCAGAGGCCCGGAAACCCATAATGCACCCTGACGGCACATGTCATCGGGATTTATGTTAAACTGCTTAAACCGGTGGTTCACGCCTCATCCTGGCCCTGTGCTGGGCTCCACAGTCAGGGCCTCATCCTGCAGGAGGCGCTCTCACGCTCTGAGGCGGCTTTGAGTTGGTGCAACAGGTGACTCCTATGCATGGAGGTAATCTTGCGGCTCCGCTCAGGGTCATTATTACCGCTGCAGGCAGTGCTCGTTGCATCCTTGGGGGGGTGCTAATGGACTTCATCCTTCCATGGCCCCGAAACCTGGTCACATGACCAATACCTGAAGGTGTACACATGCATGAAAACACAAAGGTCATTTAAATAGCCATTGGATGTTCTTTAATTTTGGCGTGGTATTTAATTATGATGAACATCTTTTACAAAAACATCAGACGAGTATAAATAGCATGTCACATGTCAGAAGAATCTGATGCCCCCCCCACCTCCACAAACTGCTTTTTGGCAGCGTGTCCTGGGGGCAGAGAGAGCATCATCTAAACCACCAAATAACCTAAAGGTGCGAGATCAGCCCTAATGAAACAGGTGTCACTCCACCCATCTTGATCTCACGCCGTATCCGTCTGCAGCTGTTTTGCCAGTATATTAGCTAACGGATTGTGACTCGCGTCGGTCAAACTCCCAGAAGCCATTGTGGTTTCCACCCCAGCTGTTTATCTTCTCACCGACATGGAGGCTGTGTCTTAGAGCTCTGCTATGCTGCCTGTTTGTATACGTTTGCATGTCTTCGTGTTTAACGGTGTGTAATAACCGGGCATTAGCTAGCTTCAACTAGCTGCCATACGACCAGGTGCAAAGCATCTAAGTGCTGTTTTTCCCATGTGAACATGCTTGGCTCCATCCATCCATCTTCTGTAACTGCTTGTCCTATTCAAGGTCATGGGGGGTATCCCAAAAGCTACAGGTGCAAGGCAGGGAACAACCCAGGATGGTGTGCCAACCCAGTGCAGAGCACATTCACACACCAATCACACAAACCGACAGCGACACGGGGAGAATATGCAAGCTCCACACAAATGGAGCCATGGCAGATTCTCAAACCTTGGTCCCAGAGGTGTGAGGTGGCAGTGCTGACCACTGCACCATCCTCCCAAAAAACAAACACTGGAATCAAACTTCTAAACTGCAAAGAGGAACACGACTGACTGCAGAAACTCAGGTGCATCACAGTGCCTCAAACTCAGACGCACCACAGTGCCTCAAACACAAAACTCCTGCCTAGATTTTGGATGCGTTTGATGTCTGAAAATCGTTTAAACTGAATAATTCCTTGCTTTCTTCCTTTTAGTTATAGGCCAATAGCTGCCATCAAGGACTGGTCAGTAAGCTGCGCATCATCTGATTGGGTGATTATATACACACCATGTATAAATGATGCAGCAATGGATTGCCACACAATCTTCTCACTTGCCCTGGAGCGACCGTGTTGTGAAAGGTACTATATAAAAGCAAACTGGACTGAAAACTGAAGAACAACTACAAACGCTGCTCATTTAGTGACTACCATAGTTAGCGAGAGATTAGTGTGAATTCACAACGAAGGTTCTGCTCCTGACAATGACACAGGCAGGATTGAGAGAGACTTGAAGCAAAATGTTGTTAAAAATTTCCATTTCACCACGTATAAAATAAATACTGAGTATAAAGTCGTAAGCATGTCGTGGTCACGCCTGATTTTCACTTAGAGACCATTTCGCCAAACGACTTGCATGTTGGAAGGTGATTGTTCTTTTTCATGCTGGGGTCTGTAGGAAGTTGTCCGGGAGGTTGCAGGCCTGGAGTGAATTATCTCAGTTTGGTGATGGACATACATGCATTGATGTGGCGTGATGTGGTATAGTGTGGTACAGTGCAGTGCGGCGCGCTTTCTTTGTAAGAGCATCTAGCATCACATCCGTGCTGTGCACAGGTCCAAGCCCTTCTGAGCATGTCCATTAACAGGCATTGGTCCCTCATTCAGTCTCCAACTTTCAAACTGCTACACTGAGGTTGTCAGGTTCACCAGTCGTACAGAATTTTTCAGGACCACTCTGGGTTTTGGTCGTCTATCCTGGAAAAAAATTCATTCTGGGATACTGAATGTCCCTATCAGTTTCCTATCAAATAGACCTCTTACAACCTTTGGAATGGCTTTGCTATGTGCAATATTTTTGGTCAAAGACCAGGTGTCCAGGATTTTAAGGGACTGAGGTAGCATCCCTAGTTGTCATGTAACTCAACATGCCTGGTAATATCATGCTCTCCTGGGGTTTCCTGAAGGTACATATCTGGCCGCTGGTTTCATCATCGAGTGTAAAACTGTTATTTCATTGCATTTCTGTGAAAATATGTCCATTGTTTATGTGGTACTTGTAGTGGTGGTGGTGGTGGTGGTGGGGGGCACTGTATTGGGAATCCATGTGTGAAATGGAAAAAATAGGAATCTTACATTGCATGAGTGGCCAGTAATTTATTTCCTCTCGAGTCTTTCTTTATATGGACAGGTGTCATTTTCGTCTACGCTGCCTGAGAAGGGATTTTTCTCAGGTGTTTGGGAGCCTCTGCACTCCAAATCTGCATGCTGACCGGTCACGGTTATTGTGAAAGGAGCAAGGGCGGGTACACAGCGCCATTGCCTCCTGTGCCCGACTGACTCAGAGCAATGGCGGGTACACAGGGCCGTCGCCTCCTGTGCCCAACTGACTCGGAGCAATGGCGGGTAGACGGGGTCGTCGTCGCTTGTGCCCGGGTGACTTGGAGCAGTGGTGGATACACAGGGCTGTCGCCACTTGTGCCCGGTTGACTTGGAGCAGTGGTGGTTACATGGGGCCGTCGCCTCTTGTGCCCGGTTGACTCAGAGCAGTGGTGGGTACACGGGGCCGTCGCCTCTTGTGCCCGGTTGACTTGGAGCAGTGGTGGGTACACGGGGCCATCGCTCCTTGTGCCTGGTTGACTTGGAGCAGTGGTGGGTACACGGGGCCGTCGCTTCTTGTGCCCGGTTGACTCGGAGCAGTGGTGGGTACACAGGGCTGTCGCCTCTTGTGCCCGGTTGACTTGAAGCAGTGGTGGGTACACGGGGCCGTTGCCACTTGTGCCCGGTTGACTCGGAGCAGTGGTGGGTACACGGGGCCGTCGCTTCTTGTGCCCGGTTGACTCGGAGC
>JABFEA020000046.1:2723448-2738620 GCA_019775915.2 Cyphomyrus plagiostoma
CCGCCCCCCCCCCCCCCCGCCCCCTCGCCTTTGCGGGTATACACACTTTATTGGCCCCCTACATCCAGCGCCTTAATTGGATGCATATTTCACAACAATAGACCCACTCCTCAGAAGAGCCACTTATATGTCATAACTTGGCGTCGCGTCCGTCGAACCGCTTATAGCCTTTAAGAAGAATAGGAAAGGGGGCTTGTTCACATGATGGGGATCTCATCTGATCACAGATTTCAGCACAAGGCACTCTAATTTGTGCACAAATGCTGATAAGTTAATTGCATTATTTTCAGAAGTTGTGGCGCCTTCGTTTGCATTGTGCTGTGTCGTCCTCCTCGTCCCGAGGCAGCACCGCGCTGGTGAAAGTGTGTAAAAGGTAACCAAATTGAAGCCATATTCATTTACTCAAAGTTTACTCAGGAAAATGATTCCATAATTATGAGCATGGTGGAAATAATTTGGGTCAGGAGGTGGTGGCTGGAATTAGACAAGTGCCACAGACAAACCAACTCTGTGCCTTTTACATTTCCCAAAGTCCGCTTTGTTCCTAAGTTTCTAAGATGAAGAAACAGGCCGGCCGCCCATGGCGAGCTCAGTGCCCCCACCCGGGTACGACAGCAGCAGAGGAATCATGTAGAGACCCCAGCCAGGCAGCCGAGAGCAGCTGCTCGGAATAATGAGGTCAAAATTATAAAATGGGTGGGGCGGAGGTGGGGGGGGCGATGTTCTCGTAACTCTTTAATTAGTCGAAATGAGCTTGGTGCGTTTTAAAAAGTTAGATCGACAATTGAACTGATGCTGGGAAAATGAGGGCGAATGGGGAGGAGATGGTTCCCCCATCAGTGGGGGCGGGGGTCGGGTTGTGTTATCGAGGCTGAGATGTCCGGTTTGGACACAGCCTCCATCAGCACCAGACGGCTGAGGCTGGTGGAGATCTGAGCAGACTAATCTTGCAAAAGCCCCCCCCCCCCCCCCACCAGCTGCCACATTAACGGCAATCCGGTTGTTGTGAGCTGACAATGAGCGGCAATGGATGGGAAAATATGATTTATCGGAGCCCCCACCGCCAATTTCGCGGCTCCCAATGAAAGGGGGCTTTGTCTGGGGGTGAGCAGGCGCCCCGGAGGTCCGTCACACACTCACACACAAGTTTGTGAGCCTCCAGGATGCGGCCGGTGGGGGGGGGGGTCATCATTTCCCCAGGATGAGTGATTGGGGGGGTCCTTACAGATGTTCCTCTTGTTGTCTGTCCGGTGCCTAAAGGGATCACGGTGTTCCGGGCTCTACTCCTGACAACCTGCGGACGCCCTGACAGGCTGTGGTCTGAGGGCCCTAGATACTCAGTCTGGGTCCAGGGAAAAGGGGGGTGGAGGTTCTCCATCTGCAGCCTCTGTTTCTCTGATTTTCATGGCGGGGGGTGCCAGCGTGGAGGTGGTTCAAGGCCTGGTGTGGGAATGGCTGGTTTGTAGGAGATGATGAATGCATCGATTCACAGATCTATAGTCCTGATTGAATTCACCATCACGCCACTCCTGCGACTGACTGACGGTCTGCTGAATAAATCATAATATAATAGTGAAAGAATCCAGTTCTCCTAGATAGGAGAGGGTCCTGGGAAGATGTAGGAGGGGGTGTGATCAAAAGGGCCTGGAGCAGGACCGTGATGGGCCGCTGGCCAAACAGCTTTTGTAACTCCTGTGGGACAGAGACGTCAAAGCAGAGGTCTCCTCCTCATGAGGTGGAAACGACGTGGCTGAGTCACTATTTGTTGTCTGGGGATGCCAAAGAGATGAATGACTCTCCTAATTACCGGGGTTTGCTGGACATGGCATCCATACCCAGGGCATCTCCCTGGCTGAGGGAAAACAAATACGCCTTCCTGGTTCTCAGCTGGGGAAATAAACGATTTGTGATTGGAAACTCATGAGCTGTGCTTTAGAACAGTGATCTCATCCAAACAAAGAGTGTGTTTTAAGAAGCCTGGGAGAAGATAATGTCCTCTGACCATCTGGGTATGAAATTTCTCCTTTTCAGGTTGTTATATGGCCATATTTTGCCTTCAGCTACCTTTCTCATTTTCCCAGAGTCCTTTGTTCCTCACAAAGGGACTTTTACTGTATCTGTTTCACTAGAGATATTCCTGCTATCACAGAATGGAAGGCAGTGAGAGAGAGAAAGAGAGAGACAGAAAGAGAGAGAGAGTAACATACAACGTGTTCAACTGCAGGAACAAACACAGTAATGACGCACCTCCTTGCTATTGAAGCATCTTCATTTCTGATCCAGGAGCTGATCTCCTCTTGTCCTTTTATCAAGGCTAACGCCAGTATCGCTGCTTTGGTTTTTGTGACTCCGCAAAGACGGGGGTCGTGGCCAAACGCTGGAAAGTGAGCGTCAGGTGTGAGCGGCGCGCAGACAATGCCGTCCTCCAGCTATGTTACCAGATCTGGACGTCAGAAGCCAGACAATGTGAACATCATGCACAGTCTTCCACTCCTGAAAGGAGAGACCCACCCTGGAACACATACAGTCGTCGTGTATCTGTTTCATATAGCTGTTCTATATCTGATGATACATTTACATTTTTTCTCCCATAGACCAAGCTCACATGTACGTATCCATCAGGTTTGTTGTTTTTTCAGCACACTCTAGAAGAGGGGTCATGCCCCCCCGCTTCCTATGGGCTGTGCGATTTTGGGAGCCATACTCCAGAGCATTCTGTTTCCTCCGTGCTCAGAGAATTCAGCATTTTTTTCCCCCAAAAAACAGACTCTCATCGACGTGAACGGCTGTTCCCTCCAAGTGAGCCCCCTGCTTTGTGTTGTGCTTGGGTAATCGTCCGTTAACGATGCCCAAATGGACCAATTCCGTGTGCATAACCCGCAGGTATGAGGCAAGACGCAAGTAAACAAGGAGACGATTACAGCAGTGTAACTCATAACGTGGCACTCTAACGAGTTAACAAGATATGCTTACAACCAATGTTGGCTATGCCAAAAGCTCCGCCCTCTGTGAATACACACCACTTCCTGTTTCCTGCCTCCTTGCCCCAGCTGTATCTCTGTTGGTTACTAAAACACTTTACGAAGTCGTCAGTCTCGTTCGTCTGCTCAAAACCGCTCAGACAATGTATTCATTCATGGAGAAAATTCTGTGTAAATACTGAAATTCCAAGAACGGGCATCCAATGCGGCCTACAGGGCCCCCCCCCCAGGCATTGCTAATAATGACCCGATGTGGATTAACTCCAGTGGATACAAAACTTTTAATAACCGGCCTCAATAAGCCTTGTTTAGTTTCCCATGCCGATAGATAGTTGCTCCCAGTTATGTCTGATTCGTTCATATTCTAAGGGTGCAGAAGAGGAAACAGTGGATGTGAAGAGAGCACTGCATCCTGGCTGGATCTCGTTAGCCATCCTCTCTGTGTGCTGCCATTAAACCATAATCCACACAAAGTCTCACATCCACAAAGACACGTCGAGCCTCCAGTGAGGCCCCCAGCGCTTGCGAATCGGGCCCCACGATACGTAAAGCGATGCTGATTTAATAAGTGCAGGTCTGTTTTTTATTAATATTATTTGAGGCCTTTACGGAGCGAAAAGAAGTCAGGGTGGGGGGTAGTCTTCAGCTGGGCGGGGAGTGGTAGCTTGGAAATCCTCTCAGCAAGGCCACCTTACAAAAGGAACGTAATCACCCAAGCGGAGCCACTACCGCAGCCATGTTTCCACAAACACTGCCATGGCCACGGTGTAATGAAAGGGACAGGGGCACAGATCTGATTGGAAGGTAATAAAAAACAGCAGCGAAAAAAAAAAGAAAAGAAAATAGTACCCTTATCATCTTTCGTTCATTTAGACTTGATTACATTCGGATTATAATGCAATCACAGCAGTGTGTGAGGGGTAGCTATGGAAACCAGTTTTAACTGTTTATCTAGCCCACCTATCTTAATTTAAGTTTGAACACTCCGGATCACTTAGATGTTGGAGGCTGAGGAGGATAGGAAAAAAAGAGAGATCGTGTAGGAAAAGAGGAAAAGAGGAGAAAAACAGGCACCCCCTTGTTCTTTCAGTTGTTTTCATATGCTACGATTCAATTTGTCTTTCAGAGAGAAGATTAATTTCTGATGACAATCCCGGGCTGTAATAAAAGTGGGAGTTTGTGTGTCCTGGGAACGCCGGGCTTGGGGAGCTAATCCGGGCCGGACTCATCTCTGCCGCTTGTGTTTGGACATCTCTGTTACGATTTCCCCCGCTGCCTTCCACACTCCCCAAGCCCGATAGGTTTATTGCATGCCACGCAGGTGGCTGGAGGGGAAGGAGTCTTGCAGAGCGAGCCTCTGGGGATGGAGGGGCTCAGCGAAGACACTTCCTGAGTGGGCGGGGCCTCATCTGGGGGTCATGTGACTGTCCCAACGGCAACTGGGTGTGAGACCCTAACAACAACAACAAAATGCATTAGTATTAGTAATCGGCATATTAATTAGTGATAGTTACTGCTACAAATAGAATTACTATCATTATTACTGTTGCTAGAATTACTGTCGCCATTACAATTAGAATTACTATTATATGTCTAATGGAATTCTGAGTAACTGTTAATCCTTAGATTAATTTTGGATTATTAAATATCATATTACGTTATTACATTTTTGGATGAGTTTGAAGGAAAATCCATCGGTCAGATTTGCTCTGCTTTCAATTTAAGGGGGAAATGAGATGGAAATGTGCAATTTTACAGCAGTTTTGGAGCATAATAACGGCAGCATTGAGCTGAGCTAGATGAACAGAGCAGATCAATAGGAGCTTAATAAACCTTAATAAAATGGGAAACACTTACAGTGCAGCTTCGAGAGCAGAGGCGGGGGTGGGGGGGGGGGGGTCACAGGTGCAGGATCCAGGGAGTCCAAATGAGCTTCAGCTACCATGTTCATGTACTATTTAATATCTATAATAGGCAGAATGATCTAATATCAAGTAACCAAAGGAAAAAATCCCCATGAAGGCTTAAAACCTTATATGATACCTTATATAATATAGAAAGATGTAGAAATCTTGCTGCGTGTCAGCAGAAGGACAAAGCACTGAAGAGGAAGAGAAGGACTGGAAGGGTGGGAGAGGCAGGCGGACACCGCACTCGCCCTCAATCCCAGTGCGTTCAGCAGAAATTAGGTGGAAATTAGACGTGAAATTCACGTGGGGGGTGCCCCGCCCCCTCAGACACATGACTGATAGCCGTGAGCGGAGAGAGGGATTCCTGTTCACACGCTCCTCTGTCATCAGTGGGGAGGCCCATGGTGCCACACCGGCCAAGACTCCAAATGCCAAATCGGGCTTTAACAAGCGCGGGACTCAGCCTTATAAACATCTACACCGTGAGATCAGTGTTTGTCACTCACTGCCGTCTGTCTCGCTACCACCCCCCCCCCCCCTTTTTAATAATGAAAAGACTTCAGTGTCACCAGAGATCATAAGGTTGAGGGGTTTTTGTGGAATTTCTGTGTCTGTTTATTTAGGACATTCTTGTGCGTTTGGATTCAGTTCCTTTGCTTGTTTTGGGTTTATTTTACTTTTGCTTGTATGTAAGATGCTGAGCAGTCGTGCAATACAGAGAAAGACACTCTGTTCTACTTCAGCAGCTCTCCAGAACGTTCATGGATGCTCCAGTAAGACAGAATTACTAGAAATATAAGAGTTATTATTGTGATGACATCAGCCCCTGGGTTTTCAGACTCGGAATACCTGCCTTCCCGTGCTCATTGAAGACCTACAAACATTTTACTGTTAATAATGAGCTTTTTGTAATCAAGACAAACAAAAAGTTGAAGTTGTTGCCCTCAGATTGAACTTGAATGATATTTGTAACTGAGGAACATTGTCTTGTTGATGTTGCTGTGGGTACTTGCTTGTTCAGTTTTCATGAATTGCTTCTCAGAACTATACAAAGTAGAACCATTTACTTAAAACAGTTGCTATTCTGCATTTTGTCTTCATAATGCATTATAATGCATTCATAAAGTATTATAAAGATAGCTATAACTATTTATAAAAAGGCATAACACACTGTAGTCACATGTATAATGCATTACAAATGGTCTATGAAGCTCGCATCTATAATGCAGTACAAAACATCCTTAATGCTTATACCAACCATTATAATGCATTATGAAGGTGTGTATGGTGCATTATAGATGAGACCTTCATTCATTATACACAAGAAACATGGCTATAATGTGTAATGCCTTTATATATGTTATATATGAAAGTGTTACCAAACTTTGCAGGTTCACACTGGAGCTCTTAAATCCCTGATCGCTCTGCAATGAACTTTTTCCTGATGGTGAAACTCCAGTGGTGAGTCTGATGTGCCATTATGTAATCTAAAGTTACACCGTAGCAACTAACATTAGGCTTGCATAGTTAGGAGGCCACAATGAATTTCTTGTAGGTGAAACCATTATGCCGGACCTAGCTATGTACAGTCAGAAGCATATAATTAATTAACCAGATTGTTATAGCCTGAAGGACCACACAGCAAGAGTACTGAAATAGAATACTTGTCAAGTTTGCAAGGCTCTGATTACAATTAAGTCTGGCACCTTCCTGCTTTCAAATCACGCCAGCTACATTCCATAACCTCCCATGGTCGCCGGCCGCCTGCTCCTCAGATCCCTCCCAATCAGAGCTGAGCTTCATGTAATTTCACGCAATCAGATTGTTCCGCAGTCGCCCCGTGCAATCAGGTAATCAGAGAGGAACGCTCGCGAGGCTAATGGATTTCAAAAATGTGTGCGTTCTCTGTCGCCATTAACTTTCAATAGAAAGCTCCCCCCCACCACCCCAGTCCACGCTTCAATTACTTCCATCACCCGCTTGGTGAAAGACCTCTGTCAGGGCTGTTGGAAGGTGCTGACCCGTCCCTCTGGGGACAGGCAGCGGTTAGATAAACAAAGCCGGCGATCCCACCAGACACGCGTCGGAGGGACGGCGTCCATTGTGACCACTGCCACAGTTTGCGCTTTTGGGGGGGGGGGGGCGTTTTCCATCTACTGGGCCCTCGGGCGCATGATCGGTTGCGGGAGGACAATTTTGGGGCAGGTCTCCACTGGGAGTGTGAGTGGGGGAAATAGTCTGACTGGGTCCGATCCCAGTTAAAGAAACCCCACGATTTCTGATGCGAATGACTCTGGACTGGGGACTTTCAGGAAATGCTGTTGTTGTTGGAAGTCAGCTGCTCTGCTTAAGCCAAGCTGACAAACATCAGAACTGCTCAAAGCCCATGAAGAGCCCAGGGAAAACTTCACCACCAGTGCCCCCTGTCTGAAGCAAAGTGAAATCAGCTGGATAAATTGGCTCCCCCTTAGAATATGGTGCCCTAGACAGCTGCCTATGTCACCTAATAGGTGACACATGTGACATTATGGACTTTGTAAGTCATCCCCAACCATCTCTTCAGGGACTAAAAAGAAACACTTAAAACTCCATGCCAGTCCTCCTTCGGCCTGGGAGGCCACCAGATGTGAGATTTTATTTGAGGACAGAACCGGAGAAGGTAAAGAGGGATGTGAACAATGGAGTCATATCAGCTTCAGCAGGAGGAAAACTAGGTCTTGGGACAGGATACAGAGGGGTGTGGGACTGGAGGGTGGCATCTGGGCCCATCACCTGACCCCACCCCACCTTGGGGAGCCCGTGCCCCCATGCCAGTGTCCCTTTAGCCTTTCTTGTTAATGCAGATCAAACCTGTAATTAACATATGTTTTCTTGCCCCTTATGCCCCATTCCGGGCTGGAAGTCTGTGTTTCTCAAATACGTGGGAAATTATCGTCCCTAATTATGCATTAAACTGCCTTAATGACTTACATGTATCCTTGAAAATAATTAGAGAGAGAGCGTGAACCAAATAACGAGTACAAAGAGGAGCTGGGCCTTCATTCAGAGCCAGGAAGCCTGAAATCCTAACCAGGGCGGACTGAAACCCAGGACGAGGTTGTGACAGGCCTCTATCCAGTCATGTCGCGGTGCTCAGCCGCCTGTGACAGTGGAGAAAGTCTCACTCTGCCAGCAAGGACATGGAGCGCCTAGCGGTGTATCAATGACCCAGAGAACGGTCCTCGACACACAAACACCTCAAAAATGTATATCACCTAGACATCAAAACAGACGGCCCCGCTATGAAACGATATGCTGAAATGAAGAATGGACATTTATACAAAGCCATTTTTGACACGATAAGTCCTGGGAGAAGCATTACCCGGCATCACATGAAGGTTTTATCTGACGGCTTCATCCGAAGACCTCTCATTGGCCAGGAGAATTAACCCCAAATGACCCTTGGTAGGGCTCTCTGACCCCTTGTCTCGGTCCATCATCTCCCTTCACTTAAACAAGCCGTATGTATCTATTGTAAGAGGCCGTCTCATAGAAATTGGAGGTACCAGCCTCTGGTCCATTTTCCCCCAGCCTACTAACATGAGTCCTGCTTAGCACTCCTCATGGGAATGATGGGCAGGGTCATATTATGGCGTCTTATTACTGACTGCTGTCCGGGTGCCAAGAAATCAGTGATATCAAAGCCACCATGTTATGAAATGGAGCAGAAATTGGCCTTTTTAGTTGGCCCTGCAACAAAGGATGTAGGTACCAAGCATCCAGGAGGTGAGATCTGCAGCAGAACTATGGGCAGGCATGTGTGGGTATGAGCTCCCCATGTGTCATGAAAGAACCATCTTCACATGTTCAGATATGAGCTCTCCATATGTCATGGAGGAACCATCTTCACACGTTCAGATATGAGCTCTCCATGTGTCATGATGGAACCGTCTTCACATGCTCAGATATGAGCTCTCCATATGTCATGGAGGAACCATCTTCACACGTTCAGATATGAGCTCTCCATGTGTCATGATGGAACCATCTTCACATGTTCAGATATGAGCTCTCCATATGTCATGGAGGAACCATCGTCACACGTTCAGATATGAGCTCTTCATATGTCATGGAGGAACCATCTTCACACATTCAGATATGAGCTCCCCGAGGGTCATGGAGGAACCATCTTCACGCGTTCAGATATGAGCTCTCCATGTGTCATGGAGGAATCATCATCACACGTTCAGATATGAGCTCCCCAAGGGTCATGGAGGAACCATCTTCACGCATTCAAATATGAGCTCTTCATGTGTCATGGAGGAATCATCATCACACATTCAGATATGAACATACCCCCTTTAGCTCTTACCACATCTTGTTTTGTTATTCAGGGGCTCCTGCTTGAACAAAATGCCGAGTGTTCAGAATGACAGCTGTAACTGTTAAAAAAAGCTTCAGTATAGGTCATGCTCATTAACGTTCCTGGACAACACAAGGACGGACCCCCCATGCAGGCTGAAAGTCCACATATTCCCTGGCCAAGCTGCCAGAAGGTCCTTTCTATGTGTAGTTCTTACTCATTAAAAGAGAACGACTCTTTGTTCAATTACATTCAGCCCATTAGCTTTAATGATTACTAATGACGGACTTTTAAATCAGCCCAGATTTGTGTGTAAAACAAGAGAACCCTGTCATGTGCTTTTTTTTAAAAAACCTTTCTGGGAAATGGTTACACAGTTGTGAGTGAATTTTGTCCAGGATGTGGACCTCTTAGGTGAGTAGGCCTTTTTTGATGCCTGCTATTCACCATGTCCAGCTACTGAAGTGACCTTGTGTAAAGCAGAAGTGTTTCTCTGTAGCATCTACACATATCCTTCCAACCGTTTTTTATAACCACTTGTCCCATTCAGGGTTGCAGGAGGTCTGGAGTCTATCCCAGAGGGAACAGCCCAGGATGGGGCACCAAACCCATCACAGGGCACACAGATCATTCACACCTATAGACAATTTGGTAACTCCTATTCACTTTAGCAGGTTTTTTTTTGACTGTGGAGGGAAAAACCAGAGAACCCAGAGGCAACCCCATGATGACACAGGGAGAACATGCAAACTCCACACACATGGAGCCCCTGCTCCACCATACCAGCCCACCTGAACACTGTAACAAGTTTTTTTCCAGTCTGCTCATTAGGGTAGTGCCAAAAAACCCCAAAAGTAATACATGTGATGGCGCTGGGTGAGTGGGTGTGAGACCAGGGGGGGTTTTGGTTCTGAACCCAAAGGAGTCTTTCTGTGTATGAGCCGAATGGGTCAATGACCAGCTAGTAATGATGTTAGACAAGATGTAGGTCTCCTGGTAATGTGCTGTACTAATCTAGGGGGGCCCAGCATTTGTCCCGGTGTCGTGTTGGGAGCGGGTTTTAATTAGCACCTGACTGGCACATGAAATAGAAGGAAAGGCCCAATGCATATGAGTAGCAATCGGTGGCACCGCAGAACAGGACCAGCGATGGCTATCCAGGCCTGTGAAGGTCACAGCGTCTGCTGTCTTTTGTTGTCTCCCTAGTTCATTAATTAAAGTCCTTGTTGGGATATTAAATAACATGTGACTTTGGCCGCTGTGAATAATTCACTGATTGGGCATTATTTCTCAGGTTTGAGTGCTAACTTGATTCTGAGTCGAGGGGCAATAAAATGAACCTTTATCTGCCGGTGGGAGACAAGACACTGAGGGATGCAGGGAGGCGAACATGCTCTTGTACTTTTGAGCAGCCATCCAGAATTACTTCCATCAAGGGTAATATCGATCTGTACAGCTGTGAAATCACCTGCTAAAAAAAAAATAACATTATGATTATTATGAATAATAAACTCACAAATCCAGTGCTTCTTGAAACCAGTCCATAGATGTTTCCATGGAAGCCCATTAACAATGGTCATTAAGGAACAGACAATGACAAATTATCTACGGAGATACTCCTGATCAGCAATGAGGGCCCGAGTGTCCCTCTACTTTCTTCTTAAGATCATACGATTACAGTAGATAAGAGAAATCGTCGTCTCCAGTTTCTATTATTAATGGCAAAGCAGTTACTTACAATGCACAGCAGATGCATCTGCCCCCCCGAGCAACATGGGGAAAAGAAATTATTTCTCCAGGTAAGATGTGAGGCTTAAAGTTCTGCGTAAATGAAAAGCACAATTTGACCTGTTGTAGCTATATGGCTTCATCTCAGGGCACTCAATGCAAAACAGATTATCAGCAATCACCGGTTACGCTTTAGAACCCAAGGCAAGATTGCTATCAAATTTCTGCTTCTGATATCAGAGATTAAAGTGAGTGCTGCCGCTGACCCAATCACTGTAATTAAAGTTGGGTTTCCACGGTAACGTGTGTTTCCCAAAACCCCCTTTTGTCAGCTGACTTTGGACAGCCAATCCACCCCTGCGTTTTTTCCAAGAGCTCATTTGCATTTTTGATTTCTTAGGAGATGAAGCAATGGCTAGTTAATATGCAGCTCATTAACGTCTTCAGTAGATTAACAATGAGGCACAAATAATAGGAATAATGTGAATTGCCTCTTTTTGCACTTTTTTTTGGTGAATTTGACTGAAGAAGATGCAGTATCATGTGACTCAGATACACCTGACGAGCAGAAGATGAGGCATCGTCTCAGCAGGAGAGCCTGAGTCACACCTGGCTGTAAACGTTACATGTTTACGCAGCCCTGCACTTGCAGATTACAGCTAAACTGAAGCGCGGTAATCATCACTGCTAGCCAAGCATAGCGCTACTGTTTAGCTGGAGCAACTGTGTAAAAACAAGAGACTTTGACTAATTACTGACTGAGAGGAGCAGATCAAAAGAGGTCCAAGGACATGGCAATGCGGCCATACGGAGTATTAACGCGTTCGTTAGAGCGAAGGACAAATGAGGTTTTGAGGGGCCTCTCCCCCCCCTCCCATGGCCAGGTTTAATGAGACACCCTGTAACACAGTCTACAGTTAAAAACCAGCATGGGGGGTGGGGGGGCAATGGCATGGTCAAGATAGCACCACGTTGTGACCTGCTGCTGATCCAGGCCCACTCGGTGAGCCTGGTCCCAGGGCCGGACCCCGACCGACGCTGGCCTGCTGCTGATCCAGGCCCGCTCGGTGAGCCTGGTCCCAGGGCCGGACCCCGACCGACGCTGGCCTGTTGCACCTTCCTGGCAGCAGCTGACAAATGGAAGTGTCAGTAGAACCTTTATGTCTCATAAGATCAGGAACATGGAATTACAGCTCTAACATGAATGCCCTTTACTCAGTGGGCTATATGGGAGAGAAACTGCTTTATTGCATCAAATGGAGCACTTCTGTTGGCTTACAGCACAAGCACTAATGCAGTTCCTTTCAATCACAAAGGAATCACTGTGCATGTAACATATGGGTCAGCTGTGACCCGTATGCTGTGACCCTTGTAATGTACAGGTCAGCTTTGACTCCTATGCTCTGATATTTTTTACGTGCGGGCCGGCTGTGACTCCTAAGTTCTGACCTTTGTAATGTGCAGACCAGCGATGACTCCTAAACTCTGATCTTTGTAATGTGCGGGCCAGCTTTGATTCCTAAACTCTGACCTTTGTAACATGTCCTACAATCTGGGGTCCCCATGAAAGCATCTCATATTGGGCTCCCAACCCAGACCAATCACATTATGTTCCAAATTCTTTAGGGCCCCTGACCCTCCAGGGCCCTTGGAATCCCCCTAGCTGTCCCCTCCTGTCTACAAACAGGCAGTTTATCCGCACTGGATCCCTCTCTCTTGCATCATAATAGTATATACAGTATTTACACAGCAGAGCTCACAAAGCTTGTCCTCAGTTAAAGGTGAACTCCATCACATCTACTTGACAACTCTGAGCTATTAGTTAACTTCTCCCCAAGCGAGCTTGATGGGCCGAATGGCCTCCTCTCGTTTGTATAGTTCTTATGTACTAGTGTTAGTTCTGTTAACTTTATTTTATTACATTTTTAACATTACAACCTTTGTAGCATAGAAGAGATGCACATTCCTCAAGCTGATAGCCTAAGGCCATGTCTGCTACTTTTCCAATTAAAAACTTCAAAGTCAATCCTTCATAGTGCCATAAAGCTTGTGATGTAACAAAGTGGCATCAGGAATTCCCCAAAGTCCCGTCATCTTCGAGCTGAAACAGGAGTCCATAAAAACCACCTACCGAATGGGGACCGAATGGTCGGCAGGAGGCACCCAGCACGGGCTGGGTCTTGGTCACCCGGAGGAGCTTCAGCGTAAATGTTCAAACACATAACCACAGATAAAATGACTTATTGGAAGCTTCAGAGTAACTAAAAAGGACAGTGAGAAGCTTGAAAACATCTAAGCATTTTATTGTTTCGCAGTTCTAGAGGAGTAACTCTTGAAAGTAAGGATGCTCCAGGTTCCTTGACCTTCCCTTCTGGTGGGTTTGCATATTAGTGAGATGTTCCATTCTACCAGGGCGACCAAACTCGGTCGTGAAAAAAACTTCTTTGCTTGGCCACACACTCCCCTCCCTCCTCCCGCCCTCCCCTGGTGGCCCGGGGTCCTCGTGATAGAGGTCCCAGCATGGGATGGACTCTGCCGTCCCGCAAAGCCACAGGCAGACAATGGGCCGTTGTGTGGCGTCGCTGGTCCTGGAGCCTCGAGGCAGGCCCTTCCTCTCAGCCCAAAGTCTCTGTCACTGCTTGCCGATGTTGCCATCGCCATTGTTTTTGAAGACAAGACAGCTTTGTTCCTCTTTCCCTACCCCCCTTCCCATCCACATTCAGCCAGACTTAAAGTCTGTTACACAAATCTGAGGACATAATTCATATAGTTTTTGAGAAGCCTTTGTTTCTATCCAGGCCAAAGCACTGCATTGCTTTTGTTTGCTATCAGGCATTTATGTTGCCACCTATGACCAGTATTATTTGGCTACTAGGAGTCCTAACGGGCAGTGAGAGAGTAAATGGCGCCCCTAGTGTGTCCCTGTGTTGCATCTCCATCAGTATGGGCCAAACGTTAGGGCCCGTTTACTGGAAGTGTACACGGTGACCCTGGGCACTGGTGTAGGAAGAGTGGTTAGGGGAGAGGAAGGAATGTTGGAGCCGGGGGGGGCTCTGATCTGAGCTCGATGACAGATGAATGGGATGAGGGTGGGGGTGGGGGGGGAGGATAATGAGCTACTGTACTGTATGCATGGACAGGCCGATGATGTACGGCCATTTTCAGAGCCCCGCCCACTCCTGTCCCACTCTGGCCAACCTGAAGATCAGCACGATTTCAAAAAAGTTTCCACTACAGCAATCTGCCAGTAGGTGTCATAGCAGTTAATGGCACAGACTTGTAGCTGCTTTGAAAGACCCTGCTGAGGTTCTGTTCCATAAGAAGTGTCACCAGAGAGACTGGAGGGGGCCTGCCGTGCTGGACGGTCACCAAAACGAGAAGCTCCTCCTCCAGGACGTGAGGATGCGTCTTCACGGCCCCCGTCTGAACCCGAAGGCCACCTCGCGGAGCATGGGCTGCCGACGTCCTGTCGGGGGTGACTAATTCCCAGATTTTGCGCCCACATGTGAAAAATTAGAAATTGGAGCAACGCGCAGCTTTATATTAGATGTAACTTTAACCTCAAAGTGCACAGCCCCGCCGGTGTTTATGGTGCATTAGTGGAACAAAATATTCACGATTAACAAATGCATCCCAGCTGCCTGTTAGTGTCAGATGTTGCTGTGGAGCGACCTTGGCTTACTTCATACCCAACTAATAAAGGGTCTGTTAGCCCAAGACTTTGCTTTTGTTTGAGCTAATTTTGAAGGTTCATGGGGGGTGGGGGGGGGGGCACAGCATGGAAGGCGTGAGTGTGCAGGGGTGTGGGTTACTTTTGGTTATGGTTAGGGCTGAGTAAGCGTTAGGTCTGGGATTAGAGTTTTTCCTATGGAAATGAATAGATAGGTACGCTAGTGCGTCTGTCTGCCTTCCTGTCTGTCCCTCCATCTATCTGCTTGTCTGTCTGTCTGTGTGTCTGTCTGCCTGCCTGTCCTCGCTCCTTAAGTGTGAATGTGACTCTCACCAGCCTCCATAATGCAATGTTCTGTGCATCGCCGAAGCTTCTCAGGTGGCCTCGAAGCAGATCTCTGCACCTTCTTCACTCCCTGTCCTTTCATCCTGGCCACACAGGTCAGAGTAATGGGGTGGAGGTCGTTATAATTACAGTCAATTGCTTTAAAATGGGCCCTGTGCTGGCCGGGGGGGGGGGGGGGGGGGGGTGCCCCTTTCAGGGG